>OMNW01016441.1:83709-108729 GCA_900303245.1 Selene dorsalis
AGTGGCTTAATCTACCACTTAATTGTGTCCGTCTTGGTCATTCATTTGATGGAATTCATGAAGCTGGTGCCTAAATGTCATTATGTGTTGGTAATGAAGAATTTAATTTACTTTTTAACAGGCTACATTTGTCTTTGTTAAGTGGAGCAATTAATAATGAGGAGACTGTAAATTTGTCGATACAGAGCTTGTGCGTCAGCAGCAGAACATCTGGAGCAGTAAATCCACTTTTCTCAGGAGATTAGAAGTTTTAACACAAATCACTGAACACAAATATCTGGTTTGTGGCACATGAGCAATGTTAAGGTATCCACATCATTTTGGCAAATGAGTGTGTCTGTACCACATACTGTATAGTATATGGAAGCATGTGTGTGATACAAATTCACTTTTACTTTTACTATGATCAGCCCCAGCCACTAAAATGCTTACTTAACACACCTGATATGTTGCACTTACTGTTAAAATCTGTTTTTGGAAAACTTTCCTGTGTTTGCTTGTTCTCAAATCTGTAAAATCCTCCATAATTTGAACCTGGGACGTCTTGTAAAACTGTAATAATGTGTTTGTGTTCATCTGAACCCTGCAGCATGTGGCAAAGAGCCAGACAGTGCTGAGGTGCAGGGATGATGTCACAAACTGAGCACTGAGGTCATCCTGTAGGTAACACTCTTACCGTCAGGCCTTTACTGCCAGCACTGCCAGCTGCACCCTGGGGACCCTGAAAGGGAGACAGAGAAAATGTCATTTTTCCCAGCAGCAGAGGATATTTATGGAATTAATATATAATCAATCTATTTTCAATATATTTTTCATTAGAATGTTTAGCATTGTTACTGCACATTTTCTCACAAAGTAAGACTGAATAAACATAATGACAATGACAATGATGACAAAGATAGAAAAATATTTGTGGTTTACACAACACCTCTGATCCAATATAACAAATCTACGTCACGTCAAGCACAGTCTTTCAATATTGGAAACAGTTCATTGATGGATAAATGAGACAGAGATACACCATGAAGTCTTACTGTAGATTTACAACAGCTCACCACAGTACTGTACAAAGACTGCCTCCTGCTGTCCAAACCAACAATTACTACATAAGAGTCAAGTCAACTCAACTTTGGAGCCAGTTTTGACATTTTGGGGGCATTACCATCTTAGCAGTGTTTCAGTATGTCACTCTTCAAAACCATCACTCAACAGTCATCTAATCTTGTATTCAGAGAAGCCTTTCTGTACAGAAGTGTGTGACTACAATATAAGCAGCAGTGTAACGTCCCTTCTCTCTGCAGGCATCACTCTGCAAAGCTGGGAATCAGGCCAACAGATAAAGAGTGTGGAGTAGGTTTACAAATGTTTGTAGGAATTAATTCTTCAAATAATAAACAGTGGTGCAGTGTGTGGCGGAGAGTAAAGGAGACACAGACACATACAATCAACATTTACAGGTGATAGGATTGAAATGATAGAGAATGGGAACCTGTGTACCAGGCTTTCCTTCTGCTCCCTCTGGTCCGGTTGGCCCCGGCAAACCCTGAAAGGAATCATCCAAAAACACACACAGAGACACAAGACACACACATGCAAACATTTCATCCTTCATGTTGAGTAATCTCAAAATGTGACTTTTTTTTATAAAAAGACATATCAAAGTGAGCAAATAAGAATGAAACATGACTTCTCTGCTGGTCAGTATGACAGGTGTGTCAAAAACATAAAATACTAATTATGCTGTAAACAATCTAGCTACAGTTTTTTTATGTCATATTTTAATTATTTTGATATCTTAAATCTCATATTCAGATTTTGTTGGACCTTAAACAAATGACCAGACCTACAGAGTTCAGTGTTGGTTACACTATGTATCAGGTCTGACAGTAGACAGGTTTACCAATGGGCCTGGTTGGCCAGTGTGGCCCCTCTGTCCAATCCGACCCTGAGGAAAAGAAAAGAGAGAAGGCAATGAGTATAAACTTATTAAAGATACTCTAAAGCCAAACAAATTGCCAGGAAATGAAAACTTGGTGTATACTACCTCTACTATGGCATATTTCTCTCTGTATCATTTTCTGTTCAGCTAGTTCTTGATTGATTCTGTGTGGCATTGTGATGAACCCCATAAATAAACTGAAATCAGTCTAATACCTTGTTCCCTCTGGGTCCTGGTTTGCCGTTACGTCCATCTGATCCCCTGGTCCCCTTTAAGGAGGTTCAGATGTTAGTGTATGTTGCTGAGAAGCAGTATTCAGTGTTTGCCATCATCTTCACAGAAGCATTTTTACCAAGAACGATTAAAACGAAAACTAAGAGGCAGAAATAACAGATAATTCAGTTATGACAACTTTTGATGTTAGTGAATTTAGACCAGTGGAGTAGAATTTGACTTTATACCCACAGTCACAAAATGCTGGATTGTAAAACTCTTTTCCTTATTGTTAAAGTCTACTTTGAAAACAAACACATTGACATTTTAAAGTGGTTAGTCATCGTGGTTAGCAGCTCTCAGCCTGAGAGAACAGCTGTATTTGTCTTATGAGACTCTGGAGGAGCTTTGTCAAGTTTTAAAAAATAACCTTGATGATGTCCTGGAAGGATGCTATCATAACAAGTAGCATTATGGGATTTGTATCTTGCTGGATTAAAGTGCAGTATGTTCAGAGACAGTCATCCTACAGGCACATTGCAGCTCATTTAAATAAAAAGATGGAGGTGTCTGAAATTCCTGAAGGTTGAAAGCACTCTTTAGTATTGGTTATCAACACACCATCTGCTAAAACAGTTGGAGCCACCAGTGAAGATGTAAATTGTAGATTAAGATTAGGCAACCATTGTAGTCCTGAAAACATTTAAACAATCATGATTTTAACTTGTGCATCAAGAACACAGCATAAAGTTGGTGTTATTTTCATTTTGGCTTTAACATTTGACAGAAAGTGAGAATGACTCCAGCCCTGACAGATGATGCTTTCACAGTATTCAGTTACAATAAAGCAATACTAAAGACTTTTCATTTTTGGTTGAGTTTAGCAGCGCTTGTGGACCAAAGCAGTAGTGTTTTACCAGAAGGAAGAACGCATTTCCCATGAGCACCAGAGCGTAGTGTCGTAAACACCCTGATCTCCCGGTCGCATGCAGTTTTATTGGAAATTAACAGAAGACAGGTCCAAACTATGTTGCTGTTTCCAGCGGTTGTTTGAGGGATGAATAGCGATGAGGTAATGTATCTAACTGTGTCTAAACAACATCATTCAGCAGGAAGAGAGCGGCACCATGAACATTAGCTTCAGTTTTTGTGATTGATGAAAGCGTAATCATTGGTGGATGGAGGCTTCACAGTCGTATGTAGGTCTACAGTCGGTCACATTAGGAAACCCAGCGATCTTATAAAATGCTCTTTTAATCACAGTTTGCTGCACATCAGTGTTTGAGAAATTATAATCAGCCTACTGCCGTGAAAGTGACTTTATAACCATCAGCGCTGATGGTGTGGTTCAGCGGATGGAGGGCTGTGAAACACCGGCCCAATCCCTGCTCTCTCATTGACAAGTCCCAGTGGCCAAAAACTCTGAAGAGCACCTGCACCTGAACAGGTTGCTTCCTGCTAGAGGAAGCGGCTGAGCAGCCGTTCATGAACATCATATGACTTACCAGCACATCAGCGACTGACGCACTGGCGAGTTTAAGCTGGGCCAATATTGATCCTCGTCTGGGCTTTGATTCTGTTACTCTCCTTCTTTTGTTTTTTAGTCTCCTCAGACAAAACTTTCAATTTCTTTGGTTTTCTTGCTGCTTCTTCCATGATAGCACTTATCCCACATAGGTGTTCGCATCAACTTCCGTCTTTTTACAAAATGGGGAAAGGGGGAAGTGACGTATGCCGTCAAGCAGTCAGCACATTTGTAGTTTTTTGTGTGGAGGGGTTCCTACCATCCACCTCGAGGCTGCTTAGTGCCAGTGAAGGTGATACAGACCCCCTCAGGCCATGACAGAAGTGTCATTCAACCTGTTGTAAGTCGATGTACCATCACAAATGTTCTGAAAATATTATATGAAGGTTGAAAAGTTACTTAGTGTTGGTTTAATTTGCATGTCGCAAAAAAAAAGACATTTTTCGTTTAAAACATTTAATATTCCTGCTGAATGTAGAAACTGGAGTGTGATAAATTCATGTCGTTGCACTTGGATTGTTAAATACACATGTTAGGCCACTGGATGCTCTTACGTTACACTGTTAAATCTGGTGTTAAATCTGGAACAACATATGAAGTCATCTGACATTTCATGGTGCTCAGAGACACAAATCATCACTGACCTTCAACCCACGGCTGCCCTGTTTTCCCTGGGGGCCCGTTTCTCCACTTGTGCCCTGAATGAAGAAATATAAAATCAGTCAAGCTTATCTTGTTTTTTCACCTTCACCACACACCATCTTTCTCTGCTCTCTCAAGCTTAAAAGGCCATGAAACAGACTTTTGCTTCCACAGTGGGTTAAATATATGGCAATATTTCATTTGTTGCCAGTGTAAATCTGAAACAAGTTGTGTGTTATCTGAAAACAAGGAGATCCATAATCAGGACCATCTGTAAGAATGTTTAAAATACTTACAAACACAGAATCAATACAGTTACACACAGTGATGTAAAGTGTACCTCGGTGCCTGTGGGCCCAGGCTGGCCCTTGTTCCCTGGGAAACCTGGGAAGCCGATGGGGCCCCTCTCTCCCTGAGGACCCTTGATGCCTGCTGCCCCTTCAATACCCTAAGAGAAACACAGAGACGTTCTAAGGGGCAGAGACTTCTCTGAGTCACCCAGTACATATCACTAGTACACATCCTTATTATAAGCTTAGACTTAATGTACAATCGTACATAACATGAGAGTCGTTCCAATTTGCATAAAGTCAAACATAGAATCATCTTTCTCAAAATGTTGAGCGATTTCTTCAAGTAGCTCTATAACATTCTCCTCAAGCTGAAAATGTTGTTTCCTACTTTGTTGCCTTTAGGTCCTGGATCCCCCTTGTCCCCATCCGGTCCTCTGCTACCCTGTTAAGAAGAACATGGTCAAGTAGGTTCAGCCAATAATGCTTGAGTAAATATATTTGTAATCTACACTGAGCACATACCAACACCCCCGGGAAACCTGTAGGACCTTGTATCCCTGGAGTGCCCTGTAAATGAAGCCAGAAGCTCTGAAATACATTGTTTAAAACTTGAAACTGTGAAAATGGATCACGTCATCATTAAGGACTGATTTAGCAAAATTTGGGGCAAAATTGCAATACCTACAATGTACAGTAGAAGAATAGATTGAATGGCTGGTAAAGATGGTATTTATTTTGCATTGCATCGATCTGAAAACTTTAATCTGTTGGAGTGAGTTACTGTGGAGAATGACAGCAGAGAATGAGGATGTGAGTTCAGTGTCACAAGTCACTGAAACATCCACAACCAGTAGATGGCACTGTGAGGCTGCAGCACACTGTCTGCCAGCAGCGTAGATACATTTCACTGTGAGGTGCAGCTACTGTGGTAACAAACGCTATGGGACAAAACCCAGGAAACAACTGAGACTAAACTCAACATCTGCTTGTGACCTTACACACATCTAGTGTATTCTGTGCCCACACATGCAGTGGCAATGAAACAAATACCATTAATTTCAAATTATAACACATTATTTACACATGTTGTATCTACATAGTCTATAATGAAAACACAATTCAAGCGTTAAGTATCAGTGGGTCTCAGTTAATAGCATTGAAATCCTTTCTGCACTGATTCCCATCTCCACAGCACAGAATTATTTGTGAACACCATGTCACAAGATCAAAATCTTTTTGACCCTGATGTGAACCTTAACATCAAGGAGAAATTTAATTCCATGGTTTATCTCTCACAGGATGATGTCAGAGTGGCTGTCCACCAGCTGTGGATTACTGGAGGTTGTGTGATGCAGCAGGACAATGACCCAAAACATCAAAGTAGATCGACAGGGAATGAGTTCAAAAAACAAAGTCCAAATAAGTGGAGTGACCGAGCAAGAGGCCAGACCTTAATCTTGAAGAGATGCTGTGGAGTGACCTGAGGCCTCACTTATAAACATGGCGCACGCACAAAACGGGATCTGAAAGGTTGTGATTCATAAAAACAAAGTTGACGGGAGAATGTGTGCACATGTACGCAAACTCTGATCCTTGCGCACAAACGTTTAGGAGATACTGGCAGCACAGGTGGTGTAGTGGTGAACTGTCAGACTGTGAGACTGTGTGAGGAGAACGATTCTGTTTTTATTATCACACTTCACACGTTTAATTTCAACCCGTATCACAGGTTAGATCCATGTTATCACAATGATTTAATTCAACGGTGTTATTTTGCTCCAGGACTGAGAAATTTTTCATAAACATCAAAAGAATCTAATTTTCTTCTCTATATTTAATCACCACCGTCTCACCATCATAGTGTCCACTCCTGGAGTACAGGAGGAGGAGAGGACGGCACGGCTGCGTGGAATAAAGCAGCCAGTCCTAACAGGGTGTAAATAACTAGATAATTTCCTGTGATACTGTGAGCATATGATCAAGAGTCAATTAAATCTCAAAGTCTGGAAAAAAGCCATAAATCGTTCCGCTCCATTTTCTTGTTATCAGTCCTACTTATAATGTTTTCATTACACAAAGAGACATAAAGAAAAGTGTCATGTTCGTTCATTCTTTAGATGTACTTCAGGGTGGAGGATACCACTAACTGATTCTGCTAATTATTCAGAGTTTCATCAATCAGTCTGATTTCTGTAAATGTATAAATACAGCGGTGAGCCCCGTGTGTAATGCTGCACCATGGCACTGCTGGAGGACTACGCCACAGGGAGAATAAGGAGGAGAGGGTCGTCAGGGCCCATGATGATGACTGGTTAATAACTCACTTTAGATTCACTAGAGCTCTTGCTGTTGGAACTATGTGTTGCACCGGGTGCAGCATTAGAGAGGGCGGCGCCCTGAAACCACACCATCAAGTTGTGGCACCGTGCGCTCTGTGCCACTGACGCTGTTGACAGCTGCAGCAACATGTCCTGTTGCCACTCGCTCAGTTTCCTCTTCGTGACTCTGGCCTCCAAACAGCGTGTTGTTTCAGACCTCCACCTCCCTGTGGCTTTCTTTCTCCATCTCTGAGAAATTTCTTTATTGCTCTTTTCACACCTGCAGCCAATATTCACAACAACAACAGAACAGCAGCACGCCAGGCTCATTTACACGCAGACCGCATTTATGAGGTGATTTGCATTGACCATCTATGGTTAAAAAGGGCGTGGACAGGGCCAGACGAGAAGCCCATTCAGGTGCGCACGCTTGTAGGCACTAAAGGGAAGTTTGCTTACAAGTGTGCGTACGCAGGGTTTTATAAATCTCAATATTTTTGGGCGCACGCAAACTTTGGCTTTTGGGCGCAAGTACACTTTTAGTAAGGATCCTACGCAGAGTTTTATAAATGAGGTGCCTGGGCAATTTAATGTCCCTTTGCGATTAATAAAGTATTCTCTTATCTCTGTGATAGAGTAGTGCAGCACTTTCAATATGTCTGTGCCTGAACAGAGAGCTCATTAATCAGCGTACAGCACACTGCAATAGGTTTCAGTTTCTACATTTTATATCACAAGTGACCAACAAGTGTGAAAGTCACACTGCAAAAACTCATATTCCCCTAGGTAAAGAAGTAAATGTCAGGTAGTCAGGTCATCTTGGTGCCTTTCACTTTATTTACTCGCGTGACTGTAAACTGTATAATAAATTAGTCAGGGAGCATGGGGCTCACCATTCCCCCTTTACAAAACAGCACAGAGCTGCTGGTATCGAACATTCATTTATCTGGCATTTAGACTTGATATAGTGTTTAGCATTTTATAAAACTCTCTAAATGTCATTTCCTGCCTTTTTTGTTTTATTCACAATTTACCGTGGCCATCCAACTATGTCTCACAGTCATTTCAGCATTCTCTCTGAGCAGCAGAAAATGCAAACTAGACATTCACAATCTCATATGTTTCCGTTTCTTGGTGGTTTTCCAACAACCCGAGGTGCCCAGCATCGACTAGATGTTGCTGCAAATGCACATACAGTGCAGCACCTCCACACCACACCACACCACATAAACCTCCACCTTTATCAGCCCCTGCAATGACACAATGTGTAATAATTTGTTGTAGGGCCATTGGATTGCAAAAAAGAGGCACATAAGCAAGGCTGTACTTAAAAATGCAATCAATCGATCCATGCTAACAAGCGCCACCGCAGTGAGAACACACACTCCTGCCACGGCAAACACTTCTTATTCGTGCTGTCAGGCTGAGCTGAATCCTCAGGGATGAGAAACAGATTTTAAGACAGATTACAAGCTGTTTGTCCCAGCTGTATGCACAACAAAAAGAGTCAATTATCTGCTTCTTATCGACTTTTTACAGCATTTGACGACCTTGAAGCTCAGTTTCATGTGAGCTCGGAGCTGTTTATCTCACTTTCAGTTGGAGTTGACAGAGTTTGACAACACACATGGCTATCACAGATACACAAACACAACACTATTTTCATCCTGTCTATTGGTATCACTGTCTTAAAGATAAATGAAGTTCTGACTTGAGACACTTCATGAAAATCATCACATTACCACATATTTTTATGTCTCTATAAAACTGTTTTTCAGTTGTAGTGTGGGTACGGTAACAGACGGCTGTCTCCAAACTATGTTCAGCAAATGTGTGAATGTTGTGTTTTTGTAAAAATGCTATTTGAGATTTCTGCAAAGTAAACCGTGAACAGAGGAAACTTCTTTCATGTCAAAGTATTCAGAGTCCTGCTTTACTGCTTCATACTTAAGAAAATCTACTTTTAGCGATTAATTTGCTATTTCCACTAACTCAATGCAGTGAGCCCCATTTTATAGAAGAAAAATGACAGCTGCATCACACCTCACTTGTCAGTGATCACACAGATTGCTTTCAATTATTTAGCTGATTTTACTGCTCACTATTGTGTAGACCGCTGGGAGGCTGTTATAATAATAATTATCATTGTTAGTATTACAATCATCATTACCATTACTCCTCTCCCTCTGTCTGTGATCAATATTATGAAGAGAGAGAGAGTCCTGGGGCTGCTCTGTTTGAAAAGGGCCTTGAAGTGACTTCTGTTGTCATTTTGTGCTATATGAATAAACAGTAACTTAAGTATTACACTGTGGAGTAGTGAATAAGTGAATGAGGGAGAGGCACAGCCTATGACTTAGAAACTAAAGCAGTACAGTCAGTAACTGGCCAGACGAGCTCTGGTCAAGGCCTAGTGACTACTGTAACTTCGGTGCTCCGCAGAGTCTTTATTGACTCCTCAGTGAAAAGCGCAACACTCTGATGTTATCAAAAGAAGCAGAGTCAGAGACATATTGATCGATGGATAACTGCAGCTAAATACTGAGAGGTCACTGAAAGGAACCTGCTCACATCCTCAGACAGGGGTCAAAGTTCACCTTTCAGTGATATAGACCTGAAACACACAGCCAAGAAAATGCTGGGGTGGCCTTATGATACATCAGTACATCACTCTCCATCCAATACGCCTGCCAGGATTTCCCAGAAAGAGCCGGGAAAACGAATAAATCCAAGTGCATACAGTTTGTGGAGACTTACCGGAGAGGCTGAGAGTGCTTCTGAAGCTGCCTCTAGAAAAAACCTGATACATAAGTAAATCAATTAACTGTCCTCTCTGATCCACATGCACCCTGTAGCGTTCTTATATGCGTGTTGAAATGTCACAGTGGGGGGTGGGGTGGGGGGCGCAGGTGTAAATGATGAAATTAACGACTCGGTTTCAGGGAGCCGGCTCCGTCACACTGTCACTTCTTACCGCGACACTTTAATGGAACAGAGCCCTCATTAATGTTATCACTAACACCTGTGCTTCTCCTGCTATGACAAGTCAAAACGTCTGCTGTGAAAAAGGTCTATTAGTTGCCATGGTGATAGAAAGTGGGATGACATGCAGCACGGTGTAGAATCAGACTGGTGGATGTTGAAGTTATGTACACTCCCAGCACA
This sequence comes from Selene dorsalis, assembly GCA_900303245.1. Taxonomy (NCBI): domain Eukaryota; kingdom Metazoa; phylum Chordata; class Actinopteri; order Carangiformes; family Carangidae; genus Selene; species Selene dorsalis. Next base: position 93,805 of record OMNW01016441.1, read on the forward strand.
CCCACTCTTTCTTTTCTTTTGTTTTTTTCTTTTTTTTTTTGCTTGAGTAGAATATGAAGCAGTCGCTGTAAAGTTAAGATGTTATTGGTTGTCTTCTGTTTCCTCTCAGCTGGTTTTACGTTTTATTGTTTATTTATTCTATATTATTGCACCTGTTGTCTTTGACAAATGAACACACTTTGATTCTGGCTCTTATTACTTGCTGATGAAGTTTTATGACCCTGCTGGACTCATTTATAACCACACTGTTAATTACTGACTATTATAACAGATAACATCAATATTCAGTATTAATCTTCCACTACATGTTTTTAAATTATTCTAATGGTTTTAGGACCGACCATCAACATTCAGAACATGATCTCCTTCATAAGCTCCTTGATGTTCTCTTCCATAATTTTATGTAGAAAAAAGGAGTGCTCACTTGACTGTGCCGCTGCATCTCCTTGCACTTCCGCTCTCCCTTTCTTTCCTCTCATTACTCTGCACCTCCACGTTCTCCCCCTCTCTCTCATTATACCTCTATTTGAGAGTAGATGGGCCTTGTCCTGAGCCACAACCACTTCATTTTTTCATGATCAATCTCTGTGTTGCAGCCTTGCTGCATTCTAGGCAATTAAACAACAAACGGTAGCCATGGTGTTTGCGATTAAAACTCTAATCAATGCTGCTGTGCAATAATAACACATTCTTCATACAGAGAGGAAAACAACTAAGGCGGCAGGAGGAGTGGAGCTCCACTGACCGCAGTGACATGCCTCACAGTTTTACTGAAACTCTCCCAATTATGAACCCAGTGTGTCCAAAATGATTCTCACTGCAGCTGTGAGCACACACCTGCATGTGACTGGAGATTCACCAGGATAAGACGAGACAAATCTATGGAAATAAGTAGAAGTAAACGAGCTGTTGTCACTTGTCATATATAAAGGACGTGACCACCTAAAAAGAACATGGAAATGTAATCAAGTGTAAACTGTATTACTGTGCTACAAACAGCACTTTAATTGATTCCCTAACACGCTCTCCTGTTGTCATCAACACTCACTAGAGCCTCAAATGTATGTTACTAGTCCCCAGTGTGCCATTTACATGTCCATGAACAATAAAGTTTCAACAACCAGCTGTTTAAGGAAACAACTGAAGCTTTGATTTATTTACTTATTTTGGAAACTACATAATGCAGCTTTTTTTCCCCTCTCTCCCCTTCTTAGATTTATATCTTTTCTAGGATCCAGTGGCTGAACGCAAAGTCAGAGCTAATTTCAGACTAATGCTCTGAGGCTGAGCTAACATCCACAGTCACACACTGCAGGCCACTCTCATTCATCAAAGGGAAGGGGCAATTACTAGGATCAGTTCAGCCATCTACTTCATAATGTCAGTGAACCTGCATTTTGCTGGACTATGTCACTGCAGTAATGGCAGCATCAGTGGAGAGTGCAACACTTTGATCAGCAGGCAGATTAGGCTATAAACTCTGCAGCGTAATCCACGAGGATAATGCCACTAGAGCTGTAAACTCTGGAATATATTGCACAGTTACTAACAAAACGATTTTAAAAAAAGAACAAAAAAGAAAGAAAGAAAAAACTGCAGCAGCACCAACAATTATTATCTCTCTCTGCCTCACTAATAATCCCTAAAAGAAAAAGATCATGTCCATTTGTAGGTAGATTTAAATGCAAATTGAAGTGCATCACTTGGCAAGTGATAAGTGATGAATCATATTCTTGTCTTCTTCTGCTCAGACTAATTGCACCTAAAAATATATTCTGGCTCCTTCGTCAGCTCTCTCTTCTTCCTGCCTTTATGAGACGACTTTGTGATCACAACACAAATCTGTTCTCCTCTACAATTGCTAAAGTTTCACACAGAATTGCAATTTGTTTCCATTGTGTTGTTTCCGTTTCATGGAAAAATCAGTGCATGAGTTACCGTTCATAAAAGTGTACATACTGATGATTCACAGCATGTCGTCACTTTTAAGTCTACAGACAAGCAGCTGTACATATAAGGAAAGCCAACTTTGGGTTTTCTTTTTCCAAGTGGCCCTCATACACGTGACAAGGGGAGTCTCATACAGCATCAGTCAAAGGTTTGGACACTCTTTCTCATTCAAAAGGTTTTTTTTTACTTTCTACATTGTAGATTCACAATGAAGACATCAAAACTATGAAGGAACACATATGGAGTTATGTTGTGAACACAAAAGTGTTATCTGTTACCTGACCTAAACCCAACTGAGATGGTTTGGGATGAGTTGAAGGCAAAGCAGCCAACAAGTGTTCAGCTCCTCAGGGAACTCCTTCACATCTGTTGGAAAACCGTTCCAGGTGATGAAGCTGATGAGAAAAGCTGTCATCAAAACAAGAGGTGGCTACTTTGAAAAATCTAAAATCTAAATCATATTCTGCTTTGTTTAACACTTTTGTGTTTCCTACATAATTCCTTGTGTTCCTTCACAGTTTTGATGTCCTCACTTTGTATCTACAATGTAGAAAGTAATAAAAAAAGAAAAAACATTTGAATGAGAAGGTGTGTCCAAACTTTTGACTTGTAGTGTGTATCTTATTTGCTTTTCACCAGAAATGGTCTATTTGAATCAGATATCTCAGTGATACAAGATTATGATGATGATTAAATGCAATGTAAAATGCAAAAAACAAAGCATAGCTTTTTAGTGCTGATAATTATGAAGACAAATGAAATCTGGCATATTATCATTCGTAATCCATGAATACGCTACAGCCATGTGTTGCCATATTCATCTGCAGCAACATTTCACAGGTTGCCAATGTGTCTTGTACAGTATCAATGCAGACTGTGACATCTGCTGCAGAGCAGTGACAGCAGACAGCAGAGAGATGAGCAGATGGACTATTACACTCTCCTGGACTTGTATTATTTGATCAGAACTATTGTCAGTGACTCCTCTGACACTGTCAGCGCTGTCTGACGAACAGTCTGGGTCAGGCGGCTCAGGGCTGAATGGAGGGGCACACAGAGGGGAGATAGAGGGATAAAGTGGCAGCTCCGGACCACTGATCTCTGAAGCTACATTAAGAACAGTGAAGCAGTTTTATCTGGCCTTTTGGTGCCTCCATCACTTAAATGCTTCCTTTTCTTTCCACAGCACTGTCTCCCTTTGTCCTGCTGTTCAGACTCATCCCACTGTGTGCAGATAAATCCACAACTGATCCGAATCTAGCAGTTCACACTCAGAATGTGTCACAAATGGTATTAAGGCCAGATGTCATTACATATTAGTTTCTCATCCTTATCTTAGTGGTTATGGGGCGTGTTTACAATAATCTCTTACACAGTGTCTTAGGTGCAGGCTGTTTTGTTCTTTCTCTGACACTATACTTTAAAAAATATCCCTCTGATCAATCTGTCTGTTTTGATTCATCTTTCTAGAAAGAGAAAAAAACATAACAATTCATTCAGCCTCTTATCGCACAGAGCCATTGTTATGTTTTTCCCTTTTGGAAGTGTAATCCAATATGAGGGAGAGATTTAAAAAGAGCTACAGATTAATGTTAAGCCTAAAAACTTACTCCCCCTGCACAAAGGCCACATCACAACCGGTTTTCACTGCAACAACGATCACTGCTCACAACGTGCTGCTCAGTGCATAATAGCTTAATGATAAACAGTTTGCGAGAAGGAAAGAAGCGTTTTAAGATGTAAATTCTGTGTTATGGCTGGTCTCCGTTTTAGCATGCAAAGTTGTATGATTAAACACATGTCATCTGTCTGAGTTATCCAGAGAAAGCTGAGTAAAAAACAAAACCAACTCCATTATTTTGTCTAGCTTTTACTCAGCAGAGTCACTCAGATAATTCCTTAAAAACACTTCCTGGAGCAAACCACTGGAGTCTGACTATTTACTAGATTGAGTCTCTTTCTCTCTTGGTGAAAATCATTGGAAGCTGCTGTGACCACTACTGACAAGAATAAATTGTCATTTATCACCTCTGCAGTGGTGGTTGATGGATTTTTTAAGGTTAAAGCTGCATAAACAAAGCTAAAAGACCTAAAAGCTTAATGTGGTACGCTGTCTTCTTTCTCCTGCAGACTGGCAGCTGATTCAAGAATTAGCACAGTACTGTGGATGGAAACATGTACAAATGCGCATTTACTTTTTGCCCCATTAATAAAAATTTGCTTAGGATTTTTGCTACAAATTGGATGGAATCATGAATATTGCAAAGCTTTTGTGTAACTTAGAAAGATCAGTTTACACAGCGACATCTGGATTTCTTTTAACCCTGTAGTTGTTTGTTGGATGATGTCAGGTACAGTCTGTGTGTGGGAGCTTTCTGCTGGTGACTTTAGCTCTGTCAATGAGATTCACAAGGCTAGGTAAAACTGTGTGTTTCTAACCAGCTCTGAATCTGTCTCAAGTGATCTATCTCAATCACAGCTTTTCACTTCACTTTTTTTTTCTAGAAAAAGTGAGGAGCAGTGCGTGGGCTGCCAGTCTGCAGTCGCTGCCTCTCATATGCTTGAGCTCTCATAACATTTCCCCCTCTCTGCTTCGGTCCCTCCGCAGTGGGAACAGAGCAGTGGAGAGATTAGATATCGACTTGCATGCATCCGTCCAAATCCTCGTACCTTAGTCTTCTCAAATGAGCAGAAGTTGTAACAGATTAGAGTTTGTAGATGAGCTGTAGCTGCTTTCCAAAAGAATGGTGAGATGAACACATGGAGTGTGCAAAAGTCCTTACAAGTTCATACAACACATTTATCTTCAGCTTGAGACCTTCGCTGGAGATGATTAAACTTTAATTGGACCCCTTGGCTCTTTTACTTTTTCATTGTATTTCTGAGTATTATCTGCGCAGCTTTCAACAAGTCATTTTGTGATTTCTTTTACTAGTTAAGCAGTCGACTGTACCTCTCATTAAACATCATTTTCTCCTCCAGCTATCCATCCTCACCCTTTCATTCTCTTCCCTAGCCTCTTTCCTCCTGCTGTCCTACTTTGTCTGTCTCTCCTCATCGTCTTCTACATCTCCCTCACACACTCTCTTCCTGCCACAATTTTCCTTTCTTTTCTCTAATTATATTTCTTCACCTTTGCTCTCTTCCTGCTCATATACCAAGCTCCACTGCAATTATTCACCATCAGGGGTTCCCATCTGCCAGTCCATCCTGCATTTCTATGTTACATCACATCCTAACAAAGCTGATGAGAGCTTCCGTTGAGAGAAAGAGAAAGCTCTTATTGACTGTTTTCTGGTGTACTGGTTCATAGCCGTGATCTTCAGTGTATGATGCTTTATTAAAAAGGTCACGGCATTTTTCTCACTGACAGAGACACTCCAGGGAGCAGGTAATTGTAACCAAGTTGTGGACCTCTGTCACATCACTCACTTACAACTGTGAATAACACGGCACTTTGAGAAACGTGGAAAGAAATTAATAGTGTCAGCTCTAAACCTTTTAAAAGTTAATAATGTGTCATACAATGACACTGTAATGCTTTGGATATATATATATAATAAAAAAAACTATACTTTCAGTCTCCAACTAATAACCTGTGCACATTTGAACCTTTTAAAGACCCCTCCAATGACAATCAGGTGTTCAGTCTTGTTAACATCCACATGGTGTATATTATACAAGACACATCATGAGTAAAATAACAGTGCCTCTACCTTGAACCGCAGTCATCCAACAACAGACTAATGAAAGCAGCTTTAGACAGCCAGGGTTAAAATGTGTTACAAAACCGAACCAACCAGTCCTGTAAACATGCAGGGATGAGGGAGGGAGGGGGGCTAAATAAATATGAAAACCTTCAATTGAGAGTTTGCATTAGTACAGCCAATAACACTGTTTGAGCAGCTGCCAGATACAAGCTCACAAACAGCATAAACAAATAACTAGGCTTCCCATTTGATTTGTCTTCCTGTCACTGATTCTGGTCACAGTAATCTCTTCAACAAACTCCTGAGTCTGGGTCTGGCTGAGGCTCAAACATAGCTGGGTGTTTGTGATGTTTTCTCCTCTTACTACAATACCTTCAGCCTGGAGTAGACAGTGTTTTCCTTTTTTTTTTGTCATGTGGGAAAACTATGTTGAACGCAGCAGAGGATATTAGCTCAGTTTAAAAAACATGTCTGGTGATTGGTGAGGTGACTTATAGCAGCACACTCCTTGCTCTATATGTATCTTTAGCATAAAAATCACTCATGAGGTTTAGGCTGAAATGTTATTGTCCCTGAAGATCAATGATGAGTGTTTATTGTTGTTTGAGTATATGTTAGGGTAGAGAGGGAAACAGAATACACACAATATGTATTTGTATATTGATAAATGTCTTTGGAAATCATTTCAGCACTGGTCCTGTTTGAAAACAAGAGGATCTGCTGAGCATAAGGAGCAGCTTGATGATGCAACTCTGACAGCAGTGATACGCAGTGAAACAAGACAGGTTGAGTGAAAGCTGAGTGTCTAAGCCTGACGGACTGATCCTGCCTGAGAACACTAATGACTCACACATCCAGACCACATCAAATAATCCCTCCACCACACACTGGTGTGTTAAACTGCATCATACGGAGTAGCCCAAAGCTAAGATCAGTGTGAGGAGTCGGGCCGTGTGTACTGGACCAGCAGGAAATCTTTCTGCTTCTTGTCATTGGGGTTTAAAAAAGGGAATTCAACCTGGCCTGTGGCTGGTGGATCACAAAAACAAGTCCATTATATCAGCCTGAGTCTTTGGGGTTTGTAAAAGAGTGACTGTCTCTGTTACAGTAAGTACTGTAGTTTGCCCAGGGTGTTTCCTTCACAGCTATTCAGGCTCCCTCTTAAACTGATGTGGCCTTGTTATGTATCTAGACACCCTGAGGAAAGTGAGTCTGCTGATGTGCACTGATGTGTTTTTAGTCACGCTAGTGGCATGGCTCTGGGTGATTTCAGTCAGTCTGTCCGCCACTTTGCTCCAGACAATTAGATGGCATAAAATTTCATCCTGGCGTTCATGGTTTGCACAGGACATTTACTAGTGACTGTAGTGATCCCTGACTTTTGTATTTTACTGAAATATTTAAGCCACTACTGCATGGATTGAAGAGAAATTTGAAAAAAGAAAATCATGGTCTGCAGAGGATGAAGTGTAATAACTGTTACGCCCCCATCCAGGGGTAACAGAGGTGCAACATGAGTGACCATTTCTCAGCAGTTGAATCAAGTCAACTGGACTTTGTCTTTCAAGACAAAAACTAAGTCCAGTTGATTTGATTCAGTTGCCTAGAGATGCCTTTGACCTGGACAAATGAGAATTTGCTCAGACAAGAGAGACCATTAATTTATCCTTCATTATAAAAATGTTAAAATGTCATTTGTCTGATACTCAAAATACTTGAGAAAGACAAAACAAAGACTCAGCATGTTAGCATGCTGAACGTTATCCTTTAGCTTCATCCTGTCAGTAACATTGTGCCTGAGAGGAATCTTTTTATTCATCGACATTTAAAGGGTCTGAATTAGTGTTCTTCTATGCGAGATTCATGAATAAAGGGAGATCACTTCCTATCTAAAATGACAAATGCCAAAATGATGACAAATAATTCTCTGTGGACCAAATAATCACTTGACACACAACTTATCATTTCAAACAAATAAAGATTCTGTTAATTTTCAAAGCTTTACTTTTGTCATGTCTACAATTGTCATCAAAACACTCATAATTAGAGTCAGCACGGAAAGTCAGACAAATATCATTATTTTGAAACACTTTTTCATGTCAGTGCATAAATACATTTAATTGTTAAGACTTGTTATGTGTACATAAGACCAAATATACAAATAATCCTCAACAGCGTAAGCCTGCAAATCAAGTATCTTTTCTCTTTGCGTTTACAGTTGATGGAGACCTGACAGCCTGATCCCCCATGCACAAGTTTCCTGAAATGAGCACAAAGACATTTCCTCAGCAGCAGAGAGGAGCCAGGTTTAGAAACAGCAGTTTGACAGTGAAACAGAGAAGTGAGTGATGAGCCTCTGGCCTTCAGCTCTGACAACTCAGCTTCAGCTGCCGTCTCGTTCAAACAAGCTCATGACTCTGAATGAAGCTGGATTCTTAGATAAATTTCCATTATTAAGCGGCGTCTAGAACCTGAGCCCCTGGACACAGTTCTTAATGAGAGTTTTAGTAGTTTAGACCTCACCTGATAGGATTGCAGCCCAGTGCGCTGATCACCCACTCTGACCAATAATCCTGTTAAACATGTCAGGGGATTCATCTCTTGGCTCATTGAAAATTAAGAAAGTTAGAACAGAATTAAAAGTCCCCTGGGTTGTTTTCCAATCACTGTGTACTGAATCTGTACATCTTTAGAAAGAAAAGATCTCTGTCAAGGACTGTGAAGAATGAAAACAAGGATACTTTCTGGATTTGATGAAGAGGCAACAATAAATATACAAAAAGAAAAAACAGGGACACAGCACCAATGTAGCACAATAATCAGGGATGTTCCCGTTAGATCTAGTGTTTTTAGAGTGTATTATACGCAGAATAAATTACACACGAGATCTGTAAGCTGCTTTCTGTCAGAGCCGCGGGATGATTTTCTGCATTTTATCTGTTTACCTGCCAAACTGTTTGTTCCAGGAAACTCTGCGTTGAACTTTCATTGTCTATTCCCTGCTCTGCTCTGTTTAATAAAGCAGTTTTACTGGCTTGGCTGCGCAGTGAGCTCAGCGCTGCTGAGAATGAGTCGTCACACAGTGAAGTGACAGCCACTTAAACCACAAATGTGGGTCATCCATAACCAATCAGTCTAATCTCATTCAGCAAGAAATAAGGGCTTTCTGGGAACAACTGTTAGGGTACTGCAGACCCTGATCAATTTAGCTAATCAGCCTCTTACTGTAACAGAGCACCTGAACACACCGCTGTCTTTCTTTGGTCTCTTCTTATCAATTATTGAAATGCGAGTGTTTTTTTTTCTTCTAACTTTAACTTTGATTGTTGAGAAACACTTTAGAACAGTGAAAATGAGTAAATGAAACAACAAAGTCACTTTTCTTTTCACTAGACTTCTCTCAGTTCTGTTCTTCCCTTCTTAAATGACACCGGGGAACCAAAAGTGAATTGCATTTCCCATCTGCACTCGCATGGCAAAGCATTAGAGTCTTATGCTGAGCAATAAAGTCTGATGTCTCGTTGTGAATCTTTTGCTTTCTCCTATCATTAAACATGCTTAATTTTTATGAATTGTTAATCCATAAGAAGATGTGTTTGGGGTTTTAAGAACAAAGTAGTTTGGTATAGTTTTACATCTCTCAGGAGCTCTAGAAACCACAGGTCAGTGAACTAATCATAAGGGCCAATCTTCTAAATGTGGTGAAACAAAAATATAGCAGATTTCAGAGAAACCAGATCTTGCAAGGTTGCAAGACTGCTCTCAGACATGCCCAAAGCCTGTCTGAGAGCAGTGGCAGCTTTATTGTGTCATCACAAAGTTACAAAAGTGCTCAGTTGCTTTTAGGCTCAGTTTCCAAAAACATGTGAGCATTTCTCTGTGAACTGGGTTCAATGATACCTTCGCAGTGTTAAAGGAGACAAATTATGCCCCTTTCCCACAAATTAAAATGGTTCCCAGGTGTCTTAAAGACACACTTACACACACACACTTAGATCTGCTTTGTAATCGGAAAAGCCACAGAAATCTCACTTTATACAATATGAGATGTTTAAGTCCTTGCACTGGACTAAAGTCTGCAGAGACATCTCTTGTCCATATTTGAGTTTTCAATCTTTTTTACACGTCAGCCCTGTGTTTTGACTGTAGCAATCTGACCAACCTAATATGCGTAAAAGTGTGGAGTGGAAACCATGTCATTTCCAGCTATGTGGTTGAAATGAGAAAGCATGACACATTAGCTGACAGGTTTGTGGTCTGCTTTCAATGAATGACACTCCAGAATATTTTCAATGAATGAATGAATATTTCCTCCAAGATAAACATACAAACATGAGGTTTATGACTTTGCACTGTCCAGAGGAATCCAAAAAATATAATGGATTAAGTGCTTGTTCCATTTGTCTTGTTGAATGTCAGAGAGAGATGCACAGGTATGTGTGTGTGTGTGTGTGTGTGTATGAGTGTGTGTGTGTGTGTGTGTGTCTCGCAGTTCAGTTGGCAAACATGAACAGTTACTGACAGTCACTACCAGAGAAAATATGCAGTTTGTATTTATAAATGGCACCTACTCAAATCCTCAGAGCGTTTTCCATTTGTCCTCTGTTCCATTTGTATGACAGAGCAGTTGCCGTGACTTTGTAGTCTGTGCCAACGGATACGATACAATTACTAGAATTTGGCGCAGTGGGGCGATTGATAATGTGGAGAGAGCTCTGCAGGAGCCACATCACAGAGAAACAGATGGGCTGTATTCTTTCTCATTCCTTTATCCTGACTTCCAATGTGAGACAACATCTGAACGTGTAGTCATACCAGTGTGAACCTGGGTGGTGTAGACAATACAAAGGAACAACATAAAAAAAAAACAATGTGTAGAAGAGGATCAACTGCCTTCAGAGTGTTTCAACACAACTCATTTGCACTGGCTTATATGTTCTGTAGGAGACGTACAGTTAGTTAATGCCACTAAACTCTGACATTTTAAAGAGGGTTTTCTCTGGGTTCATCCTTTTTAATATCACATGTGGCACTGACTTTTAAAGTTCATCTCCAGATAGGTTTTCTGTTGAAATATTCTGATTAATATTATGTTTAACCTGGTTTCCCACCTTAAAAAAGCAAAACAAACTCTGGTTTAAATTTAGTCTGACTTCCTCAGAGGAATTCACGATCAGGCCATTGGACCACCCTCCATTGCTAATGCAAGGTTGACTGGTGAAAGAGCAGAACTCTATCTCTCTATTTTCTCCTCCCTGTCCTCTCTTTTCAGCACCACACTGGGACCTCTCTCCATCTTGGAGAAAGGCTGTGCCTTCCAGATGTCCTGCATCTAAATCTGTCTTTCTTTTCTTCTACAGTATATGTGTGAATACTGTGTTTTTGGCCTGCACGATATCAGCAAAATGTCCAATGTGCAATGACACTGTAGTACATATGCCAGACCTATAATGGTGCTGTAACACTGCCTCACAAATACACCTAAAACAGAGAAGAAGAATGGAAAACTTGTGCACTGTAAACAAACTCCAAACATTATAAGCCGACTAAACACGAGAAGCCGTGCCAGTACAAATATGACAATCCATGCCGCTTTCAGGTGCCGTATCCGAGGGGCCCGACGAAAATCGGCTGTTGCTGTTACGTTATGTTATGTCTAGTGGTGCAGCTCAGGTTACAGGTATGAGGTCAGCCTGTAAATAAAACTTACTCATCACATTCTAGGCAACATTTACAATGTGTTTATCATGAACGTTGACATCAAGATGACGATGAAAATAAGATGAATCGTGCAGCCCTACTGTGTAGTCTGTCCTTGTTCCATGTATTCATGGGAATCATCCATAATGTTGACTCCTGATTGGCCAACTCAACCCTACTTTGTTGCTCTACGCTGTGCACACATCTATTGCCTGTCTGTTTCGGTGGAGGGACAGAGGTCCACAGGTGTCATAATGCTTTTCAGATTGTTTTGTCAAATGTATGGTTCATGATATTGGGCTGAATGAATAAAATGTTGAGTTAAATTTAAAATAAAGTTAAAGAGGTAGTATGCAGGATTTTTAGCTTAACTGTGCTCCATTTTTACCTTAATTAAATAGCTTCAGAGTAATTGTGATGGTTAGATAAATGATTTATAATTTGTAACCGCAACACAAACGCACCTCGTAACTCTTCTTTATGACAGATAAGACCACACAATACACACATCGTAACATCGTATATGATAAATAATGTTATTCACCTCTCTATTGATTGCTTTCTTGCCAGCTTCATTGAAAATAAATGCACATGGCCGAGAGGAGGTTTAGCAAAACAGCGGAAAAGAGACCAGGCTTGCATAGTTCCCCTTTAAACAAAAATAAAGAAGCTACATAGAGACATAACCCTACAGTTAATGGGTGGATGGGTGTATTGGGTTTAATATGCTTTATAACACTGTGTTCATATACAAAGCAGTTAAAAAAGAAACAGCAGAGTGGGCAAACTGGCATGTTTTTATGTAAAGAACAGCAGTTGTTATTTACTCCTCAATGGTCACTAGTGATTTGGGAAAATGAGGAAGCCCAGGTACCTGTCAACAGGCCAGACTTTGATCAATGAGCCTCTGGGCAGCAATCACACTTTTCTGTTGTCTGTGTGGTCCACAGTTAGTGCATTTCCTATTTGAATCTCATGTTTATTAAAGTGAGAAACAAGGAACTGCCTTCTCTTTTCTCCTGGCACAGCAGGGTTTTTCTACTGATGTGAGCACAGTCATATATCTAAAATAAGTGGAAATAAATGGCTTGCTTTGCCTTTAAAGTGTTTTCCAGCTGTGAAGCCAGAAATAGTGTAATGTAGAGCCCATTTCCACTTCACACAGAAGAAACACTGAGAACTTCCACTGTACACAAACCTGTAGCCTGGAAGTATCTTGGAGGCACAAGGCCTTCATATCTTATGGTCTCAGTGGGGATTGGTAGGTTTTCATGGAGTGAAAATTAATTTATGGCTATTTATCTCACAAGGACAGATGGGGACACAAACACAGGAAGGTGATGCCTGTTGCACTGTGTTTTAAATTATTTTTAGATAATGTCAGCTTGTGTTGAATACTTGTCCTTGATACAAGTGGATACACAAAATACTTGATGTTTGGTGCTCAACAGTTCATTGTTCTCTTCACCACAGATTAAATTAGTCAGCACATTAATAGCCTCCTCGAATCAGCCTGGAACACGCCTAGAGCAACAAGAAACACAAACAGACTGTGAGCCTTCACAAGGATGGATGAGTCTACTGAACATTAGCAGAAACATAGTTGCACCAGTGCTTAGGAAGTAGATGAAGAGTAGCTGCTATCAAAAATGATACCTTGCACTATTAACTATTTATGAAACTTTGTATTGAAAACCAGGTTGGTGCCTCTGATTGGCACAAAAAGTGGTGTTTCAGTGTCACTGTGAAGGACACTGCATTAGGTCAACCTCTATGGTTGGTGTCCAAGAAAAAGATCTGCTGCTTACAAAAATGCAAGAACAAACTTTGCCAAAGAGCATGAAGAGAAGCCTGATGAATATATTGGCAGCTCATCCTCCGGTCAGATCAAACTGAAATAAATTAGTTTGGATCAGAAGAGCACCGGCTCATTTAGAGTGGACCTGGCTAGAACTACCACAGTGACTCCATAGTGCTGCTGACTGTGAAACATGCAGGTGGGAGTGCGGAGGCGTGGAACTGCATGAATGCAAAAGGTGGAAGGGAGATGGCATTTATAGATGGTAGCATGGATTCAGGTTTGTTTACTTAAACACTGCATGAAAAGATGACTCCTGGTCTCAAGGAGATAGACAGGAGGATTTCTCTTTTTGCTGTGACAATGATCTCCAACAAGCACACACACACACACACACACACAAAAAAACACATTAGAATTTGTTGAATAGAAAATAGTTAAGTCTTGACAAATTCCCTCACTCAGTCCCTCACTTGAATCCAACAGAAAACCATTCGAGTGGTTTAAAATGGAAGGTGGAGCAACAAGAAGCCCTGAAAGGAATACCAGCGAAAAAAAAATCAATGAAGAAAGGCTGAAAATCTCTCCTCAGATTTATGCAAGACTGGTCAAATCTGTCATGAAAGACGAAGACAAACAGACATAAATGATAAAAAACTACAAAATGGCTTCTCACTAATAAAGGGCGTCACTGACATTTGCTACAGTTGGCTGTCTGATGTGGACCTTTTATAATACTTTAATTAATCTGCCATTTCTGTGCTTCAAATTAATTGACTTCATTCTCCTTCATCAAAATTAATTTTGATCAAAAACAACTAAACTTGTGTTAGATGACAGGATTTGTGATTATTTAACATTTTGTCAATAGTGACTGATACTGAGGTCGAATCAGTTTTGTTTTATACTGTAGTTAAATCTGCTCTGTAAATGTGTTGTCCAATCAGATGGCTTTCTATGGTGAGTGTACAAAGTAAGGCTGAAACATTCAGGTTAGAGATGCTCACATTAAACACAGTATCCCCTCACCAGAAAATATATTATTTAGTTTTTCTTAAACATACAACAAACAGTTCATGACTCACAGAGGTGTAAATGACCATTGGTGTCAATAAGGATGCTGTTTCAATAATGACTCGAGAAAGTTTGTTTACTGTTTTAGATGTGCTTATTTTAACATTTGACAAAAACCCTGAAAGGTATGAAGACCTAAAAGTCTGAAAATGATACTTCTGCCTCTGCTGATCAGTAAAGTGTGTTCCCCGATATCTTTTTAATTGCTCTTGATTTTCTGCTTCAACAGCAGTAACACCAGGTTAAGAAATAACAGGAGATTACTGTACTTTTCCTTCTCCACTGTTATCACACTACATTACCTTAGTCTGACAGCTTTTATTTTTTATCATACAAATTCTAAGAAATGGCACGTAAAGGCTTTTCTTTTCTGCTCTTTTACTGTGAAACAGAAACAATGGCAGCACTGCAGGTAATAGATGATTAAAGGAAACTGCCATTATCCTCTTGCACTGTTCTCTGTCTAATCACTGCAATGAGCAGAGACGGTGAATCTCTGGAGGTCACTGCTCCTCATATCGCTGTATGTGATGCCAGTGCTAAACATTTAATGAGATCCTTGGCCATGTGGTGGTCCTCTAAAAATAACCTTATACAGTAGGTCATTTGTCCTGTCCTACTGATACGACTTAAGTTGACCCAGATGGCTCTCAAAGGATTTAGAATCACTGTTGAAAAATGTATCTTTCATAA
>OMNW01016457.1:0-10607 GCA_900303245.1 Selene dorsalis
CCTTAGGTAGTTTAGTCATTTTAATCTTTATCTCCAAAGAGCCACAAAACAAACTTAGTATGTTGTGATATCTATGGAGTAAGAAGGATATTCTGCCTAACAAATCTGTATTTGTTTTTTATGACTGACAATTCACACCTCATAGACACATCATGGGCGTCAGATAAATGTAGTTGAATGTAAAATACACATAAAATTCTCGCTGAATTGTAATGGGTTATAATGTAGCAGTATAACATAGGATAACAGTACCACTACTACTATTTATAATAATAAATAAAGTACCTTAACGCTGTACTTAAGAGCTGTACGTTCCACCACTGATTGGTGGTAGCAGTGATGATAAACAAGTTGTCCCACTCTGTTATTCTGACTCATGCTTATGTCAAATGTTCACACAAAGTGATCCTCAGATGTAACATTTGAGGTGCTCTCATGGCGACAGGCTCATCCAACATTCAGAGGAGGAGGATGATGAAGTCAGCCGTCACTGGTGTGATCATGGTGGTAAAAAGAGGAGAGAACGGTGGTGAGTGGCTGAACCTGGCTCCCAGACCTCATCCAGGCAGACGATGAGTAAGACGTGACTGGTGGGAAAGTTCTTGTTTACCACATCTGTCGTGATCTGTCCTTCTTACATAAAAGCAGATTAACAGGAGGTGCAAGTAAACACGGATTTTAAGTTACAGCACGATGTAAATCACCATGTTGCATTTAAGAGGACATTACCAGGTTTGTATCAGCATTGTCTGACCGCATACTTACATTAACTCTGCATCCCCATACTAGAGGCTGTTGGATGATACTATTACTTAGTCCTGCTCGGAAACAAATTTCCTATGAATAATCTCAATCTTACTTTACATTGTCAGTAAAAATTGATATTGATGTTTCTAGTAATCGCAGTTAGAAGGAGTATATCGCAACAAAAGGGCAATTTAGTTTAACATTTGTCAGTCAAACAGTGTAACAGTTCTACATGGATAAGACTCACTCATTTGTGGTCGTCTGTGATAACTAGCTGTCTAAGATTCAACAAACCAGAGTGAGGCTGCTCTTACAGGATGTCAAATTGTATTTTCACGTGCAGGAAATTCATTTTTCATGGAAAAAAAAAACTGTACATCCTCAAGAACACACACAACCACGCATAAACACATGCCTGTTTACGCTTACATGCTCACATGTAATGCTAACACTCCTCTTATACAAACTTTACAATTGTACCCATACACACAGACACACAGACACACACAAACACACGATCACCCACTGTAATCAGTACTCATACACGACACATCCGCTAGACTCGGCGTGCTAACATATCCTTACTTCTTCCCTGCCCACAAACCAAATATTTACTCTTGTTCAGATACGGGCTCGAATGACGGGAGAACATTTCAGCAGTTTCTTTTTGCTCTTGCACTCTTTCATTCTCATACACTCCCTCCTAAGGCTGTTTTCAAACCGACTCATTTATTTCAATAGGAACACTTTGTTGGCACAGTTAATGTTAGAGTCAAGATATTCAAGTGTTTTGTTTTCTTCCGCCTCAGCATATACCAGTACCAGTCTCTTCATGTATCTAGTTTTTCAAGTGTTCCAGTGTTTGGTGTTGCGCTCCTTTCAGTAACACATGAGTGTTACTAACATGATATGCTGGTATCAAGTGGAAGTAAACAATATGCATCATGTATACTCCTAAAATATTAAGCTGGGGGCTGCATACAATGATCACTTGTGAACGCAAGAGGTCTTTTTACTACTGTGATAATTGTGTCAATGCTATAGTGTATAATTTTACAGAAAATAAGCAACACCCCACCAGGTCTTCTATAAGCCATATCAGTAGCTAAAATAAAGAATACACTGGCAAATGGCACATAGGCCTGAGTTCAGCACGTATGCTAAGTGATTGCAGCTGGTATCTATGAGGCTATATCAGCAGCAACAGCCGAGTTGAGTATACGGGTTTTATGGGATTGTAGTAATAAACAGGATCAGCAGCGAGTGCACAGAGCTGCAGAAAGCCCAAACATCAGTCAGTCAGTCGGTCACTGCCTGCACTGATTCAAGCAAACTACACAAGTTAGGTGAGTTTTCAAAACTATTGAAGGCTGTAATTGTTTCATTTGTGGCAGTTAGTTTGTTAACAGGAACAGAGCAGCAGTAGAGTTTTGTGTGTGTCCCCGTATAAGGGTCTATTCAGGTGTAAAGTGTTTTGGATCAAGTCTAAGTATTAATGGGTGTATTCAGGTCAGGCCTGAATATTATGTACTTCACCAGCTTTACCAAGTATAGGACAGACTTCAGACTTTTAGTCTTCCTTTGTCTTTGCATTTTTGTGATCTGAATAGTTGGTGATACAAATCATATGCTGTGAATTTCATCTGTAAAGCTTCGTTAAAGAACAAAAAATATGAAATCCATTCACTAGGAGGTTAAACTGGGGGATGGGGCAATGGAAAGTCAAGGGGTAGATGGCGAGGTCATTTGAGCCGTCGCAATGGATGCGCCCTCTTCTCCCCCGACACAAACTTGCAAGCCGTCCTCTCTATAGGCCCCTGTACGGTAATTGGGCCCTCACATCAAACAGGCTTCATTAGAAGGACTCCAGGAACTGCTAATCCCTTGCCTTCACACACGGGGGGGAGAACGGTTTTGTGGTGCATGGCGTCCGCCACGCCGAACAAAACATCTTGAGGGAACATCAAAGCCCTCCTCATCTGCGTCCCTGCGTCCCTCAAACTAAGGAGTCTGTACGTGTGTGCATGTGTGTGTGCATGTGTGTCTGTGGGTGTGTGTTATTCCTTCATCTTCACTGTGCCATGGCTATCTGCTCATGGTTTCTTTTTTTGCTGGCAAGTCATCTGGAAACAAAAGAGTGCTTTGGCTGCCTCTGAAAACATCAGACATCAGTAGGAAACAGTCGCCACTCAGCTGCCATGGGGCCTTCTAATGCATCGTTGGGGGTGGCCCCATCATACAAACATCACACACTCAATGACACAAAATTTAAGTTACACACATTAACATAGGCCACATGACACACTGAAATTATGTATGTGACACACAAAGGGAGAGATGGACATAGATATATATGAATGTACCAACATCGCTGATTAGGTTATCGTTGTTATACACAGAAGAATCCTGTTTATGATGTGTCTGCCACAGAACAAACTGTGACCTCATTATCTCTAATCTCTGCCCCGATTCCTGACAGGCAAACATACAGGTGATTTCTGAAACTAACCTCCAGCTCCTCTGAACAATGAGGGAGTAGAGTCGACCTCGTAACGTATCACTCATTCCCTTTTATTAGCAAACTAAGCTGTTGAGCAGCTGTGTTCCTGACGCCTCCATTGACAAAAACACACAAAAAAAACTGGCAAAGGATGAGAAGCATCCAGCTACTAAACCACACCTAGACCAGCTTATACCACAATGTGACACACAAACATGTTTTCTCTCTCACACACACACACACAGACACACAGTTATGCTCCAGTGTTCATTCCCACCCATCCCTTCCTATCTCGACTGACCTGGCTCATCAGTCCAGCTGACCTCTCCAGCCTTGGACACACACACACGTGCACACACAGACACACTGAGGATGTGCTGACAGGGAAGAGACTGCCGGCTCTTAATTAGCAGGAAGTTGCGGTGTCAAGGTGTCACAGGCATGTAGTGCGGAATTGCAGGGCTGGTCCGTCCCCCTATTGATTCCCTCTGGGAATGCTTTGTCGTCGCTTTCCCAGCATCAAACGCCTGCCTGCCATTCGCCTCCCGGACCGCAGCCGTTTTCCTCCCCGCTGTGTTTGGATTCTCTCATAAATGAGAAACACAGCCATTTAGAGACTTAGATGTTCTAATTTTGACCCACGCTTGGAAGCAGGAAGAAGAGGGAGGGGGAGAAAAACAAGAAGGGACATCCTAATTGGCAATTTGGGATCCTCCATAGCGGATGGGCACTCGAGTAAGAAATGATTTAGCCTGCCTGCTTTCATCTTCTACTCATGCCACCTTCTTCCAATCCAGGTTTCTCTTGCAACGATTTCTTTTCCTACTTGTCGGGTCTTTAACTCCAGCACAAGTCTTGAGTGTGTACAGGTGGGATGTGTGTCTGGTCTGTTGGTGGGGGCCAACCGGAGCTGCTGCTTTTCAGAGCAACTCGTCCCAGGCTGCGTCGTAATTGTCAAGGAGGGTGACCTTGGCTTCCTTTTGAAATCCCACCGAGCAGAACATTTATTTACGGAAGCACTGGAGGCCGGGGGGGGGTTAAAGTAAGGGGGAGAGTAACATAACGTATTCACGGCTTTAACATCAAAGGCCAAACTAGACAAGGTAAGACAGAGGAGAGAGAGAATGTGACAGGAAATAAGAGACAGGAAACTACATTAATGCTAATCTTTTTTCAGACGTAGATCATTATTATACATTTAATGGAGATTTGATCAGCGTTAAACGCAGGCTTGTTTTTCCAAGGGCAGCGCCACCAAGACAAAAGGTGTGTGAAATTGAGATACTGAGTATTAAATCTCGATTAAACTAATTACCATGAAGACAGTAAAGAGTAAATGAAAAAGTGTGTGACACCTCAGTCAAAATAGTTGCATTAAATTGAACAAAATTACCCCAAAAACTAAATATTTATTGGACATTTGCTTCTTAATTGTGCTGCTCCACAAGTGCTGTGACAGTAACAATATGATTTTTGTTCGAGACAGAGGCTTCTAAACGCTGTGTTCCCGGTTATTTATGGTAATTATACAATGACTGCACAGTTAATCTGACAGAAATTTATTGCCGCTTAAACTGTATATAAAGCATCTTGAATGCTGACAGTTTCACTGCAGCAGGATGTCAGCCTGCGTGAGGAAATTACTGGAAATAAACTGGCAAAAAGCCCCTCGATCATAACGCATTAACCCGCCGGTCCCTGCATCATTAACACAGTCTGGGATACAGAAAGAATACAGATGAGTGTCCTCAGCTCTGTGGGTCATCTCTCTGCCTGTCAGCTCGTGTGCGTCACTGACCGAGTCTGTCTGACGAGCTGAACGGAGCGAAGAAAGGGTTAAATACTGACACACTGGCGCGTGAGACAACCACATGCAAAAAACACACACACACACACACACACACCGTGCACATGCGAAACCAGATACACACTCCCTGTCTTCCTTAACTCCATATTGTTTGCAAGCTCAAGGGTGGAACCTTCCCCTCTCCCCCTCTCTCTCTCTCTCTCTTTCTCTCCCTCCTTTCCCTCAGTGCCGGTGCTCGGTCGGCCGCAGGGCTGAGGAATGTGTGAGAGCCATGTGTCAAATCCCCAGACTGTGGGAAAGTGCTGCTCTCTGCTGAACTCCCTCCTCCCTCCCTCTCTCCTTCCCTCCATGCCTCCCTCCCTCGCTCTCTCATTTCGTTGGACTGCTCTCCAGGCGAGCGCCCTGCCCCTGTGCGTGTGTCTATGCATGCGTGTGTGTGTGTGTGTGTGTATCTGCCTGCCTGCCTCGCAGCACACAGGAAGTGAGCGGAGAGCGTCTGCCAGAGGAGCTCCGCCTGGAACTGCCGCTTCCTGTAGACAGTTTCTATGCCAACACCAAGCCCTCTGCAACACACACACACACACACACACATTCACACAGACAACCTCTTCAACTCCTCATCACCAACAGCCAAGATGCCCCAAGAAGGAGGGTGGCTGCTCTTTCCCTCTCCTTCTCTGTCTGTTTATCTCTGTATCCCGTTCCCCTTCTCTCCGCCTCCTTCCCTTGAACACAAACACTGACATCTTTCTCTCTCTTTTGTGTACACTGCTTTCATCGCTTTGAGGGTCCAGAGCTGTGGCTGCTCTCTGAGTTTCTCAGATGCTTGCCAACAGGCTAGATCGTTGCAACAAATAACAAAAATTGTTCAGCGTAAAACTATAAGTGCACACCACACATCCACCGGTCTCCCAGTAGAAAGTTCACTTTGGAAACACAAAATTTGCACATAAGAACAAAACATTTCTGTCTCACCACACTCCGAGTTTACAGGCAGACTGGCCACTCTTCTGTGATGTCCAGACGTCCGTATCGTTTACATTTCTTTCTTTCCTTCGGTCTCAGATTAGATCAGGTGAGGATTTGGGCATTTTTTATTTATACTCTTTTTGACTTTTCGTGCTGTTTTGTGGTCCTCCATCTGTAACTGTTTATATTGCTGTTTCCGTGACAACACTATTAATCCTCCAGGGATGCACAGTAAATTAATAAACAAAGGGTAATATTGCACCTAGTAATATATTCAAGATTATATGAATGGCTATGACAGATAATGTATATAATAAAAATAATACCATTATGTTGACTGTTTGGTTTCAGCCTGCCATATTGTAGCTTTTCACAATGGAGACTTAGTCATTCGCCTGCCATGACCTTGCTTTTAAATCTACGTGGACATCCTCTGTAAAGATAAATTATTCCCTCTTAGTCATTCTTGGTTTTAGTGAATGAGGTGGGGGAGTCAAACTCTGTTTGTACCTCATTTTTGTGCAGTGTGAAGAGACACTGCCTGCCCTGAAAAGTTAGATTCATATGTGCTTGTTAACGTGTTTCTTTTTTGGTTTGTCTGTGTTTTTGTATCTCTCTCTGAACAGCAGGTTTTACAGAAAGATGCGTCTCCAAATCATCCCATGCTCCTCCGCAACAGGGCCTAAAAATACTCTCCTTACACCTGCCATGCTTCACCCAGCCTACCCACATGTCACGTCTCTCTCAAACACGCACTGTACTGATGACACAAGCAGTCCTCAGCCCTTCTGATCCGTCCTCCAGCTGAAGGAAGACGAGCAGATCTGCCGTTTCCTGTCAGTGACATCCAGAATGTCGCAAAATAAAGCTGACCTGGTCAGCTCCCACCCCTGCTCCTCAGATCTACATAACAGCACTGTTGGATCTCTCCTTACTCGCCTGAGATGACCCCAACCTATCAGTGCTCTCCAGTCTCTACTTGTTTTTTGCATGCCATATAATACTGACTGTTATCATTATCAGAGTTCATGAGATTCCCTGTGATGTTTTTTTTTTCCTGTTACCTCACAGAGCCATTTGAAATTGTGGGAACAAAACGGCAGCTGTATTTCTGTGCAGCAACAAAGGTTGTCGCTGTTTCTAAAGCCTGGTTTCTAGAACACAATAAATCAAACACTCTATCGAAGAGATGAAATATTGGTAAACATATTCAGGCTTGTTAATGGAGGTAGTTTCCTCACTATGTCTGCACAATACCATCTCTGAGCACTCAAACCACTCAGTCACACACAGACACACACAGCTATCCTGAGTGCGAGCCAGGCGCCAAGAGCAGATCCACAATTCGTCCAAAGCTCCCTTCTCCACATCAACGCAAAGGCTGCGCCAAATACCCCCACAGAAATAAAATACAAATATCCCTGGGAGAGACAGAGCGAGAGACAGGAGGAAGAATAATATGTGTGTGTGTGTGTGTGTGTGTGTGTGTGTGTGTGTGTGTGTGTGTGTGTGTGTGTGTGTGTGTGTGTGTGTGTGTGTGTGTGTGTGTGTGTGTGTGTGTGTGTGTGTGTGTGTGTGTGTGTGTGTGTGTGCATGTGCGCGTGTGTGCAATATACCACTGCAAGTCTAAGGATGGGTGCAATTTAACTGAACCAATGGGAAGGGTAAGTGGCCAAGGGTTTTACTCACACACACACACACGGTCCTGGCACTCTCTGCTGGTTGAATAAGCAGTCTCTGTGCCATATTGGTTTGGGCCTCCCCCTCCTGTGTTAGACCTTGTTAGCCTGCCAGCCCTCAGTCTCATTCCCACACTCCCATATCTGGCTCTGTGGCTGGTGCTGGGATTCCCCCTCATCATAGACACACACACACACACACACAAACACACCCTCCCATCACAATCAATTCAGGGTGGTCATTCCCCCTTTTTATTTGACCCTTTTCTTTACCCACTCATTCCTAACCGTGATCAGCTGTCTCTCCGGTCTTTTCCCACACATGCTGTCTCACCCTATGTGTTTGTGTTTCAGCAGGACAAAAAATGTAGATGGACAGAGTTATGGGTTTCTTTACGGTTCTCCAGAGATGATCTTGTCTTTGCCGAAAAGTTGTAAAAGCTTGCCTGATGTGTTGAGTTTACAATGTTGATGAAGCAACAGTCACCTGTGTAGTTATTAGAGTCATCTGTCAGTCAGCAGTGTGGCAGGTACTTTCGTCTTCGATCATCTGTTTACAAAAGTTATTTCGACACTTTCTCTGTTTGACTGGTGGTTATGTTGGTTAACTCCTGGTCTCTTCTTCTAAACAGATTGTGGTCGCTGCTGTTGTAAAGTAAATCCTTACAGTTCCTGCTCTGATTTCTTTTGGGAAAGAGTTCAGAACAGGAAATTCAAATGCCCTCTGAATCACTTGTGATAATAGACATTTTTATAAATTTGTCAAGATATATGACTGGTTTATTTCTAGACTTCATTTCTCCCCAACTGTACAACTTAATCACATGTGCAGACATTTTATGGCCTAAAAGTATCAACCATTGCTGAGAGAGTAAAACGGTTGGTGCATTGTTTATTCCTTTTGTGTTGTTTGTGTAGAGTTAATGACCGTGGTGAATAATTGCACGAGTCTTTTCCTTCTACTCCCCCGAGTCCTGCACTGTATGTGCCAAGTGATAAGATGTTACACACCCAACATACCACTGAATGACTAGATGTCCACTTCCGATCATAAAGACCACTGCTGATCTTACTGGCAATGAAGCAAAATGCCTGTTAGTCAGCCCGTGTGAGACATGTTTGCGGCTTTGAGGCCGATCAAGAGATGCAGACTACACGTGGGGGTTGCCGTTCATTATTTATGCTTCCCTTAAACTGGGAACAGCTGGCATGGTTACTTGTCACATGTCTGTAACTACATATCTTTCGAATTATATCAAACATGGTATTTCTCTGAACCACCCTCAGCCAGATGAAAAGATCAATCAGTATTGCAACAGAAAAAAAATGCATTCATTATGTACAGCAACACATTAATCCTTCTGTTACACATGTGCATGTCTTAATTACATGGTCGCTTTATATTTACATGATGTGCTATAGACAAACTCCTGTGTACTAAACAAACGCAAAAAATGATCATCATCGATAAAGGGTAAAACTTGAGCTGCAGGCTCCATTAAAGCCCACTTAGCTATCCTGCCAGAGGAAGTGCGGCTTTATAGCTCTGAGGGTCAAGAGAGGGCAGATGATTTACAACCTGCAAAGGGCTGGACATGCTCAAACACCAGTAAATAATCTACAGAACAGAGTTTAAACAATCTCAGTTTCCACTGCTATCCATTAATTGGACATTAAATCATGACATCATAGAAATAGCTGAGATATTTCAACCTAAAACTCTACTTGGGGGAGGCAGGTGAGGTCTGTGTGGGCAGAAACTTTTTTCTTTTTGAGCTGAGGTCATGCTGGTAATGCGAGGATGAGGTCAAGGAAACATGAGAGTCACAGCTGGTGATGCACTATTTTATATAGTGTGAAGTTACCACTGTAACGTCAAGCTAGCAGACTGATTTAGCTGTGATTTGGATTCTTTGCCATGATAGTATTCATTGCAGTTGTTATTGTGCAGTTAAAGCTGAACTGACATGACAGACTTGGCAAGTGGAAATATCTAATAATTTAAGAGGGGGTGTCAAAGCAGCTCTGAGAAGAGCAGGAGCAGAGGGTGAAGAGAAGCAGAGAGTGGAGGAGGTTCTGGAGAGGGATAAGGGAGGCACCATGGTCATCTTATCAGCCCTGTGAGCTGTGAGTGATCTAAGTGGGCTGAGAGAGGAGAGGAGGGCCTCTGTTGTGCCCTGTGATCCAAGACCGTGCTTTATGGCATGCTCCTGATTTCTATCAGTGTGGGAAAAGACTGGGAGGCCAGAGGAACTGTGCTCATGTGTGTGTGTCTGTGCGCGTCTGCACACAAGTTTGTTTGGTTTGCGTGCAGTTTCTGCCACTAAAGCAATCAAGTGGGCAGAGGCCTTGTGTGCATGACTGTGGAGTGTGTATGTCGGTGTGTAGTTGCTTAGTTTCTGCCACTAAAGCAATCAAGAGAGCTGTGGCTTGTATGTTTAGAGCGTGTGCGTGTGTGTGTGTGTGTGTGTGGTGTGTGTGTGTGTGTGTTGTGAAGCCTGATAAGGACTATAAACATAATCCAACAGCAGGCGGGCAGGTTCACCCACACTCAACAATAAGACAGAACTTTGACCCTTCACAAGTCCAACCGACCATTAAATTCACACACACACACACACAGCATAAATATCAGGCCATAAAGTGAAATATGCTTCTGTGTGCTGCAATTAAATCTAACGTCACTGCCATTCCAGCACTGAAACACATATCACTCATAGGGAGCTCCAGTCATATCGAGGCCTTGTCACCAAGATGGTTGTAAGACACGCTGATCAATCATTAGTAATGTCCTACGCCCGGGGTTACTGACAATTAGTGATCCTTTATGTCTGCTGGCTTTAACCACCATCAAATGATGCTCACCCTACATGATTTCACTGAGTGATGCCTCCTAAAGGCAACA
>OMNW01016458.1:0-13986 GCA_900303245.1 Selene dorsalis
GTCTACCTTTATACTGTAGGAGCTTTAATGCAAACGTCTACGTTTATACTGAAGGAGCTTTAACACAAACGTCTACGTTTATACTGAAGGAGCTTTAATGCAAACGTCTACCTTTATACTGAAGGAGCTTTAATGCAAACGTCTACCTTTATACTGAAGGAGCTTTAACGCAAACGTCTACCTTTATACTGAAGGAGCTTTAATGCAAACGTCTACCTTTATACTGAAGGAGCTTTAATGCAAACGTCTACCTTTATACTGAAGGAGCTTTAACACAAACGTCTACCTTTATACTGAAGGAGCTTTAACGCAAACGTCTACCTTTATACTGAAGGAACGTCTACCTTTATACTGAAGGAGCTTTAACACAAACGTCTACCTTTATACTGAAGGAGCTTTAATGCAAACGTCTACCTTTATACTGAAGGAGCTTTAACACAAACATCTACCTTTATACCGTATGGAGCTTTAATATGTTCAGTGCAGTTTGTTGAACCAACGAAAATGCAAAACATTGTTTTCTGCAAAGCTTTTATTTCACTTTAGTTTAAAATTTTCCAATTTGAAGTCTTATTTGCGTTAATGACATGATCAGATCATAAACAGGAAGTTCCTCTCTGACACATTAAACCCAGATGAGTTTGATTCTGGTTGGAGGCACAAGGTTGGGTGAACAGCTTGACCCTGCGTAGCACTGACAGGTGAAGCTTTCAGCCCAGGCGTTGAGGTCGGCGGCAGACGGTAGACCGATCGCCACGTACTTCCTGTCGGCCCGCAGGAGGCTGAAGTGGGCGGGGTTCAGGTGCAGGTAGTGGGAGGAGTCATACGTCTTCCTGATGCAGCGGCCCTTCCCTTGGCACAGGGCCTGGCTGCAGAGCATGGCGGCTGCTGTCACGTTAGCGATGTACGGGTTGACGGTGGACACCAGGTACTCGGACAGAGACTGACAGGCAGCCTGCAGGAAGTGACAATAAATAAAGAGGCATGAAACGGCAGAGAAGCTGCAACAGTTGCTTCACACATCTGTTTGCAGAGATAAGAAAAATGCTTCAGTCACGACCGTCACTTCCTCCTGAAACGGTAAACGCAGTCAGTTTAATCATTTTACTAATTCATGCCTGTTCGTCTGGGTTCCTGTTTTCAGCTCAGTGAGGAGTGTGATGCATTAACTGTCACAGCTGAAAGGTGACACATCAACAACATGTCCTGAAGTGACTGGGAGCTGACCAGTCCACCCAGTGAGTCACCAGCAGGAAGCTGATGTTACCTTGTTGTTGTAGTCTTTGGTCCCTCCCCACATCACGACACCTGAAGCTCCCAGAGCAGCCGACTCTCCGACGGTGCTCACCAGATCCATCTGAGAGACAAATATACAACAACACATCATTTTTTATGTCATCAGACATTTTGTTATAGGTTAATAGATCAAACATCAGATTTAAGAGACGTTAAACTTCCTGTTGGTTCTTTGGACTTGTATCTATTTAACATCCAGAGCATTGAAGATGGATGAATGGGATGTAAGTCATCAGTTATATAGGAGCCTGATCTGAGTCATATATTATATGTTAATATTATATATTATTATAATGGCCAAATCACGTGTTAGTTCCATAGTTATTTTGTATAACAGGCTGAACTCATACAAACAATTCATATATAATTCATTAATGTTCGTAATTCTTCAGAATCACATCAGAAAACATGTAAAATGACATTTGTGAAATGACACGATCGTTCTATGGATGAAGTTAAATATCGTCTTCGTACGCTAACATCGGCTGAAATGCACAAATATATAATAATCATTATATTGTTTCTTTACACAGAGATAGGGGAAGTCAGGTTTGAGTTTGTACTTGTTGGTGGACCAATCACAGAGCTGTAGGCAGGATGTGATGTCATCTTTCTACAAGGCCTAACGAAAAATGGCAGCAGCAAAGTTTGAGGTGAGATGTTTGCAGCTGCTTGACCTGAATTACAATTTGACACATTCCTTAAGGTGGACTGGATAGATGCTAAGTTCACAACCGGCCTCACCAGACTCTGGAACTTCTCGGTCTGATCCCGGTACAGAGGTCTGGAGTAGACGTAGACCGGCACCGTGTACGGGCGCTTGGGCAGCGCCGCCACTCTCAGCGCTTCCTGGACGCGGTTGCGGACAAACAGTGCAGCACGGGGGGAGTTCCTCAGGCTCTGGTGGAGGTAGACGGAGGGGAAAAGGGCGGTGCTGCGCTCCCACAGCCACAGCATCTGGTTATTCTGCTTCTGGGTCTTGGTGGAGCATCTCCCCGTGTAGTTGGGTTTGTTCCAGCCGTAGTTGAAGCAGTCGGGGAACAGGTAGAAGCCCCAGCGCCGGCTCGGACGCTCGCCGATGCCGAGGCCGATGGTCCTCTCCATGAAGCGGCGGCTGGCATGCTGGAACTCGCTCTTGGCCAGTTTGTGAATTCGTTTAGATGATAAAAATGGCGCCACCTGCAGGGCGTGGGCGATGGACAGCTTCTGGTAGATGCGTTTGGATCCCCAGTTCTGCTCCCACAGCGGGCGCCAGGACTCCCAGTCGATGACAACCAGCCCAGGAGAGGAGTCCTGGGAGATGTAGCGATCTATCTGACCCTGGGCCTTGGCCAGGTGCTCCGTCAGGTTGCCGTTTTGAGGGACCCCGCCTTGGTAGAGCTTACGCCTGATGGTGTCGACCATGGGATAGAGGCCGAGGCGGTCCTGGTAGAAGATGGTGAGGAACTGACCGGGTGTGTTGGCGGGTGTGGTCACTGCCTGAAAGACTGCAGTGTCCAATGGGATGTGGAGCTGTCGACACTGGTCGGTGGGTGCGTTCCATATGGCCACAAAGGGGTGGTCATGGATCAGAGGTGGCTCAGTGTTTGGTAAAGTGACACCGGTCGTTACAGATATGATGACTGAGAGGGTGATGCAGGACAGGAAGGGAGTGGACTTCATGGTTGCTGTGGACGAATATAAGAGACAAATGTAGAAATAATCACATTGAACATGTAATTTGACAGAGACATGACAGAGTTTATGTTCTGGGTCTTTGGAAGTCCACCATTTCCCAACAATTAGCACCAAGTGCAAAACTTCCTAAATAATAATAAGCTAGAGGACGATTTATTCTGTTCCATTTGTTTGCAGATGACGCTGTCGTATTTGAACCATTGTCAGACCTTCAGTGGTCAAGGAATATAACTGTCGTACATCATGAAGCGCTCTCTCAGCTGTGTGTGATGGTGTCACATTGTTCACTGTAATTTTTATGCAGCTGATACTCTCAGAAGTAAATTGATAAAGTTGTTGATTTGTATAATCTTGCAGCTGTTAGCATTGTGACTCCACAAATCATTACAACAGAATTCTCCCATTTCCCAAAGACTCAAGATTTTGTTCGCGCCTCATAATCAGAATAGTTTTTTATAATCTAATCAAAGACTAATGATACAACATCAATCTCACAGCTCTTGTTATCTGACAGGTGAGATTTAGATATTTTTGTATTATCTCCATATCATCAGTTCCTACCTGCTGCTGTCTTCAGTCTCCTCTGAACGACTGTTGATTGTCTCTGAACTTCTGTGTCTCAGTTTTTTTGCTGCCTCATGTGTCGGAGGAAACCGATTGTTCGTTATCTGATCGACGTCCTGAGGTCTGGGCTGGACCTGTCGTTCAGTTGGTTGTTGGATTGATGCCATTTTTGGAGATTTGAATGTTTTATTATTTCTTAGTTGTAGTTTTGTTTACTTTTGCTTGCCTTGCTTTATCACTTTTTTGTGTGTAGGGTCCAGTTCAGTTTGAGTAATGACAAAGAAACAAATCACGAAAACAACATTTCATAAGGATGAAAAAGAAAAGAAAAGATAAAGAAGACTAAATTCATATTGAGTCATTTCTGTTTAAGAAGGTATATATAGAGCCTCATTTCCTGTATGTGGACATAATAATATTAATAATTATGATAATAATTAGGTTAGATTATGTTTATGTAGATTAATCGAAGACTAAGATTTTCATTTTATTTCATTCAGTTTTTGTGTATTGTGTATTTCTGTCCCTTTACGTTCTGAGGACTGGACCAGAACAGTGTCTGTTTGACTTTGAGTTTTCTTATGATGAAACGTTCAGGTTTTCAGATGTGTGGTATTTTTTGATGCATCATCGTTGCTGTGAAAACGGAGGCTTCGCTCACACCTCTTCCTTTTTTCTGTCCTCTGTATTTGGACCGTAAGCAGCTGTGATCTGTTACACAGTTGTTGCTTTATACGAGAGAAGTGTCAAGTGACTTTTAAACTCAGTTTCCACTTGAGCATCTAAAGAACACAAGTCAGAGGACCACTGATCTCTGATGATCCAACATGGCCGCCAGCAGTGCCCCTAAAGTCTCCTTTTTTGCACAGATAAGCCATAAACCATAGAAACTCAGGTGTACTGAAGGGAAGTCTTTATTTGCAGTGCGTTTACATTCAGGTGACATTTTCCATTTGTTGCATAATCTTTTTTTCATATTTGGTAACGCACTGGAAGCACCGACAAACACATGATCAGATGTCAGTTCTGTGTTGTTGTTGTTGTTGTTTTTGCAGGAGCTGGGACATTTTATTTTCTGCTCTGTGGCCAGAAGTCGACGTTAAAGAAACATAAAACCACAGAGAGCTGCTGAGCCATGTGTCCATGTACGTACAGTATGTGCCATCGTTTACATCTGTTCAGTGTTTTCTCACAACTACAGTACTTTACATCAGCTTCAGAGATGCTAGCTGTTCGTCAGCCACACTGAGATGAAATAAAACCACAAACTGAACCTATTAACTTTAAATTAATCACTAAAAAACAGGCTTAATCCTCTAAAGTTAGTTTTTTTTTTTAGTGTAATAAACCTCAGAAAATGACAAAAAAGATACAGATACAAAATATTTTTGAGTCAATAGCACCCATGATTCCAACAAGCTGTAATATCGGCAGCAATACAAAGAATACATGATTTCTATAAGTGAAATTACAGCTCGTTTCTCCACAAAATAAAACAGATCTAAACAGATCCCTGTAGTGATGCTCAGGCCACAGTTTGACAGATATTATTTGCATTTACTAATCAACGTTCATGTTCTTACTGGTGCAGTTGTTGGCTGAAGACACAGTGCAGATTGTTGTAGAGGTCGAACACACTTCATCTAGTTGAACTGTGCAATGACAGTGAACTGAACAGTTGTCCTCTTTAAAGGTTCTGTAAATGAGATTTTAAACATAATAGAACAGCAAACAGTTTTCTACATGAATATACCGTGGGGTCATTTCCTCCACTGTTTTGGTAGCTCCTCTGTAAGTCTGCATGGCTAACCTTTGTATGTGTTCGGCAAATGTTGCTACGGCTAGCCAGCTAACTGTCAGCATTGGATTGTGTCACAGCAGCAATGCTAACATTGGCTAGCGGTAGTGGCTACATTGTTTTTTGTTAGTTCTCCAGTACTCAGGGAAACCTCATTATTTATGCAGTTCTTTGTTTACAGAACCTCCATTATTGTATTTTTTGGTGTTTCACTTGTTCATGTGTTGTTTTACTTTGCTCCGTTGATTCCTTGTCAACAGCTGCCACAGAAATAATTATTTAGAAAGAGGAAACTGAAACTGATGTGAAGGACTTGAAAGTACTTGCACTTGAAGTTGACCAACAGAAAACCCAGGAAGTTCCTGCTCCTGACCAAGAGGTGTGTGTTAAAGGAGAAGTTCAGTTTTTTTACAACCTGGACCTTATTTCTAGCATAAAATACGTTCATTTACTCACCCGAACAACTTTGGTGTAACTTGGAGTCCTTCTGAAGATATTTAGATCCACTCGTGATCTACGTATATCCATATAACGGGAGTTGTTGGGGCAACGATGCAGCGTCTAAATAAGACATTATCTGCTGTGAAACTCCTTCATTTCACCAATATGTTGTTATGAATCACCAGCACTATTCCCCCGCTCGGAGCGGCTCGGAGTTGTGTTGTTGTTGTTCATCTGGGGTTTTTTACACGGCTTTTCACTGACCTACAACCTCGATGACGTCACTTCCGTGCCACTGCCGAAGTCGTATTTAGACGCTGCATCGTTGCCCCAACAACTCCCGTTATATGGATATACGTAGATCACGAGTGGATCTAAATATCTTCCGAAGGACTCCAAGTTACACCAAAGTTGTTCGGGTGAGTAAATGAACGTATTTTATGCTAGAAATAAGGTCCTGAAAAAAAAAAACTCAACTTCTTCTTTAAGAGATCATTTTCACATGATGCTACAAAACGTGCTTCCTTACATCACTACTGCTTCTCTTTGGTGTTTTAGCATTGCTAGCATAGTGGCTCGAAGGATCGCAAGGGTTTCTGGAGAAAGATCTTTTGTGTGTCTTCTAGCGCCATCATCAGGTGCTTCATGAGAAAACACCTGCAAAACCGACATTGCTACGAGTTGTAGCTATTGCTTGTATGTAAATGTTAGCATGCTAACATACTGAACTATGATTGTAAACAGGGTTAGCATTATGAATGTCAGCCTGTTAGCATTCAGCTAGGGTTCAAGTTTGACTCCAGCTTAAATCAAAAACATTTTTCACTGTCTTTGGTAAAGTAACATCTGAACACAGCTGTGCGTCATACAACGTCAGTCTTTACTAGTGATAAGTTCAACAGGAGCATCAACATCATCAGGTGAAGGCTGAAGCTAGTTTGCGGTGATGCGCTCTCCTTTGCTTCCAACCGTTCATCCTGCTCGTCCTCCCACTCTGTCCTCTTCCTCTCCTGCTCGTCGTCGTCCTCCTCCTCCCCCTCTCTCCACGGCCCGTCGTCCTCCTTCACTTTGTTGATGCTGTCGCAGGTTTCACCTTCGTGGCCTTCGTAACAATGGCAGCGAAACCGCTCAGTCAGCAGCTGCAGGTCGTGTTGAGAGTGCCACCCTGTGACCGCAAATTCCCCGTTCCCGGCGGGCTCGATGCGGTAGCTGTCGGCGCTCAGGTGGAGGTAATGGCGGGCGTCAGGGTCTCGGCGGACGCAGCGTCCATTCCCCTGGCACAGGAAGTCGCTGCAGACCTCAGCGGCTCGCGTCACATTGATGATGTACTGACCGAGGCGGTGGCTCAGGAAGGACTTCACCCTGGTGCAGTTCGGCTGCAGAAACAAGACAAATCAACAAGTCATGACTCAAGCTCAACGTGAAAGAGAAACGGAAGTTCCTCTGCCCCCTAGTGGCCAACACCATGGGAGCTTTAACAATGGACAATCCAGTGTTGGTGCCAAGATATCGAATATTGATATCGAAACTGAATACTTCAGAGTTGGTAGTTGTTGGTCATATTGTTATTGACTAAATTGGTTCGATGCTGGTGAGGAGGCCCTTGTCCATGTCTCTTGTTATTTGATACCAAACTTTGAAGCGTGGGGGGGGGTAAAAGAGTAAATCCCATCCGTACCAGTGAGTCCAACATGCTTGGTTCCAGATCAGATGCTCTTGGTGCTTGTGTTTGAGCAAGTAAAGTGATAGGAAGTGTAACGACAGGGTGTCAGTATTGGACATTTCTGAACCACACCCAGCCCCTGCTCCCTGAGTTCCTGCTGGCTCTGACTGGTAGATGCTGTCTGGATGAAGTCCTGTCCTTCCATGCAGACAGACCATTCAACACGTGCATTATACTTTTCAAAAATGTCCGAGTGGTTTCCCACCACAGAGCGACCACATGATGTCAGCCCTCTATTGTCTGAGTGTTTACAGAGGTGGTTTGTCTGGAGGCCAAAACAAATCAAGAAGCTTGACGAAATAAAAGTTTTTCACATGAAACTCCGGAGTCAGATTTAAACTGACACAACGGCGCCTATAAGAGTTTGGCAGTCTCCAACAACAGCCAATACAACCTGCCCACCCATATAAATATTTATTTTTGGGTCTTCTAGGTGGAGGACACTCACCCTCGACGCCGTCAAGTTCAGGTCGCCCCAGATGACGAATCCTGCAGCTCCGAGTGCGGCGCTCTCGCCGATGGTATGGATCAAGTCTTTCTGCAGGAAACACACAGGTACAGACATTATCACACCTGATGGTCACACAAACACACTGTAAACATCAAAACATCCAGAAACAACCTGCCCTCAGTGAACATTCAAAATATTTGTCTCGTGAACTTTGGCCTCTGATTCAAAAACATCAGAAAAACACAAGGAATTTTAATGAGCTAAAACATCTGATTATCACAGCAAATAGTGTTTAGTACAGATTATTCCATTTAATGTAATGAAATATTAATCACCCATTTTATGTTAAAACAATGATAATCATAGAAGAGCAAAGAACCACAAGATGGCGCTGTTAGTTCTGTTCAAGTTAAAGTGAAAAAGAACCAAAATATTTCTCTGTATCTTCAGTTTCTCTCCCATATTTTACCACCTGGTTAACCACAATACATCCTCATATTTACATGTACATTATATTCATGTATATCTGAAAATGTGTTTCTAAATTATTATCAGGAAATCAAACCCATCTTGAGTTTGTATTTGTGACTATGAGCTGCATTCCTCGGCTTCTCCACTAGATGGCAGTAGTTAATAACTCTCTACACTGTGCTGTACATCATTATATCAGATATCTGTATGAGCTGTGATTTATGAAGCTCCTCGTCTCAGATTGGTTTAAATCTCTGGGCTTGGTGACAACAGCTTCCTACAATAATTCAAATTACAGAGTGAGGAGTGACTGAAGGTTTTCTAATTCTGTATTTTTTGCTTAATTTATTTATTTTTCTGTGTAATTTCTCCTCGGGACTTTAACCAAAACCAACAGAGTCACTGGTTTCCAGAGAATCCAGAGACTATTGTTTATAATGAGAGGTTTTAGTCACAGCTCATTCCAAGATTTGACTTTCTCACACAAATAAAAGTGAGTCATTTAGGGTAAATACAGGAAAATGTGAGTATCAGCAGTTCTTTGTGGACTTGAGAGAAAATGTTCAGATTATTTTACTGAAACTGAAACGCTACTTCCTTGGTGGGTTTCTGGATTTTCCACTCATTATTTTTACAGTTTGTGCAGCCACATTAGACACAAAAACAACTTTTCAACTGGATCTTGTCATAAACTCGCAGTTATTGTGGTTTGTTTTCTGTCCTTTACATGCACATGCATCTCACTGATGACTGATTCTGGGGTTTAAAGCTGAATTGAGTTGATCTGAGGTGAGAGAAATCATCTCCAATAGTGTTGTAGCTGCCAAACAAAGCATCGTGTTGGTCTGTTGGTCTGCTGCAGCCCGCACGCTTAGGTAGACAAACTCAGTGCTGGCAAAAATTGAAAGACTAAAAAACTTCTGCTGCTCAATTGTTGGCATGTACTTCCAGGAAATAGCCACAGCCTTGAACTCTGACTCAAACCCTTCCTTCTTTGAGGTTGTTCAGCAGCTGATGACTCCTCCTGAATTTAGTCTTCCTCCTAGTTTCCTGTCACTTCATAATGATCACCTCTTCCATATTTTCTGTCTCTGTCATTACACCGATGGAACCAACCAGGTGCACATCAACCTTTCTATTACAACCCATCTTTTAGGACTATCACCTAAACTCCCAACCTAGACTCCAGGTAGCAAAGAAGTCCATCAAAGACCCAAACAATTAAACCTCCTGGCTGATGTTCTGGACTCGCTTGTTGCCTGAGAGTCTACAAGTCCAACCAGTTGGTCTGTTAGGGACAATACAACAATATAAGTTTGTGGTACTGCATCTGAGATAACTTTCCATACTTCATCATGAAGTAAAGTGCCGGTATAGACTTTGTTTTCTTACTGAGGTGAGGAAGGACAGGGGCTCGTCTCGGTATCCCAGCCTCATGTAGACGTAGGTGGGGAGGTCGTACTCCCTCGAGGTGAGCGAGGCCACGCGAAGCGCCTCCCTGACCCTATGCTGGGAGAAGTGCAGGTTGCTGATGCTGTTGGTGTGGCTTTTCCTGATGGCCACGGAGGGGAAGAGCGCCGTGCTGCTGTTCCACAGCCACAGCAGCTCGTCGTTCCTCAGCCTCTCCAGCAGGGGGCAGAAGCCCGTGTAGTTCTGCTCGTGCAGGTTGTAGTTGTGGCAGTCAGGGTAGAGGTAGAAACCCCAGAGGGCATTGGGACGAAGACGTGTCCCCAGCTGAATAGTCTTCTGCATGAACGCCTTGGCACTTTTCTCAAACCGCCGGCGTGCCAGCTCCTCGACCTGCGTCGCCGTCACGTTCGCGTACGCCTTGGCGGTCAGTTCCCTCGACTTCTGCCGGTAAATGTCTTTCTTGTGCCAGTTTCGACTCCACTGAGGTCGCCAGAACTCCCAGTCGATGACGGCCAGGCCGCGGAAGTCCTCTGCGGGGATGAAGTGGCTGATGTCCTGGTAGGCCTTGAACAGGTGCAGGTCCAGACTGCTGTTCTGCGGAAGGCCGCCGTTCACGGCCACGCCTTGGTGGTTGTAGTGAGGGTAGTACCCCAGCCGGTTGGCGTAGAAGATAGTGACATTCTGTCCGGTCCAATCAGCACGCGGGCTCCCGTAGATGTGGAACAGGCGGTCGAGGTTGATGGTGACCTTGTACTTGATGGCGCACAGGTCCAACGGGGCGTTCCATGCTGCAACGAAGGGCTTCCGGCCAATCAGGGGCAACTTGGCGGGTTTCTGACCAAAGGCGGTGTGGAAGAGCAGGAGCAGCCAGGAACAGGTGAGGGCCACGGGTACAACGTGTTGGGAGGAGGATGCCCCGCCCACTGGCACTGTAGGCATCCTGGGGTTCAGGAGGAGCAGCTGTCAATCATCCTAAAAGGAGCAGGAGATAGGAAAGAAATGTAAAAAAATAGGGTTAGCACCATAGACTGTATATAAAAAGTGGACGTAGGCTTCCAGTCTGAAAAGTGAAGCCAATGCGGAAGTGACTTTACGTGCAATACCACCGAGATCCGCTAGGGGCTGGTCCCAGAAAGCCCTGGTTCCTATCCACTCCCATTCATTTTCAATCATGAAATACTCATTCAATAATTTTTTTTCACAACTCATAACCGTGTCAAGAGCTAAAGCTCCTCATCCTAAAATATGATCTGGTGGTCCATCTGAAAATAATTCCATAATTAATTAGATATTAGACCTTAAAGATTGGCATAATTAGGGGCGTGTCTATTGATTGACATGTCTGTTGTCCAATGATTGATAAACCCGATGACACAGACCTCAGGTCAGACAACGGTGGATCAGACACCGGAGGATTAAACACCGTTTTGTGGATATGTGTGGATGATGGCTAGCTCAGGTACAGTGTTAGCACGTATTTAGTTTCAGTCGGTTTTCATTTCACCGTGTTTATGACTCGTCCAACAGTGCTAACAGACCGGCGGATCGATGAGCCTAAAGCGGTCAGTCAGTTCGCCTCGGAGACACGGGTCCGACCCGCCTCTCACTTCTCCTCAGCTCCGCCCCCTCTTGTCCAAATATGGTATCTCCTGGTTCCAAACACGCAAGATGGCGACGTCCTGTAAGCCAAACTCCTGGCTTCAAAAACGGCTCTTCACAAACCAATGGGTGACGTCACGGAGGGTTGCCACTTGGTCCATAGTCATGGCTAGTAAACGTCTCTTTGCTTTCAGTCACATACCTAGGTTCAGCTTTAAGCCTTGTTACTGGGTTCAGTAAATCATCCATAGACTCCTGAGCATCTTCATATTCCACATAAATTTTTAATTTGGCATGTGAAGCGGCAAGGTCAGTTTCAATTCTCAACTCTTCCTTTCTTGCTCTCAAGCGCTCTTCTTCTGCTCTCAAACGCACTTCTTCTTGCTCAAGCTCTTTTTTCTTTTCAAGAGCTGCTGCTTTTGCTAGCAGTGCTTCATGCTCTGCTTTGAGTTTCAAACGCACTGAGCTGGTGTTAGATCGGTGAGATGCACGACTCCTAACTGAGTGAGCCACAGAAATGCTATCCTGTGGTCTAACATCATCTTCCTCCTCATGATAATGTGTTTTCACATTTTCAATCCATTCATATTGTTCGTTTATAAATGCCTTTAATTCTTCACATCTGTTTTGAAATGTCTCCTGATCAGCATTTTGTTCATCTTCACTCATAAACTCACATAATTCTTCATTAAGACGTCTATACTCTCCAAAACATCTTTCTAGCTTAGGCAGAATGTCCCATTTTAAGCTTTCAACATTGCTTTCATCTTGTTTCAATGTATCTATCTCATTTCGTAGCTTTGTTAGCTGTGCCAACTTTCCCTTTCTCTCATCTTTTAATCTCCTTATTTTCTCCTCCACGGCCCTTTCCGTGAGCTTTGGAGCCCTCTTCTGGTCACTCAGCGCATCCGCATTTGTTTCAGCCATCTTGTTTCATTCATAAATCTTCACACATTAACTGTGACAATTATCCGAATTCCTCACAGCTTCTAAACTCTTCCAATACATTCACAGACACTTGTGAAAAGAGTTACTGCTTGTGTAAGATCGGTTGGCATACACGAATGACTTTCTGAGCTGGAAATCCTTTGGGCAACTACTGAAGTTTTCCACAGTGTCAGTGTAGCAGGGTAGCTAGCGGACTAATTAGCATAGCAGGCTAACGGAAACGAGGAGAGAATATCAGACCTGACCCAGGGGAAAGCTTGCTTCAGCCAGCAGTGCAGTCGAGGTGTTTCTTTTAATGCTTCAGTTCCTCTCAAACCTTGACGGCGATTTCAGTTGGTTCTGCCTTTTTACCGAGCTAGCAGCATCCAGCTTCTTCTCATGTCCTCCTCTCGGCTCGGTAGCTTAGCTCCGTAGTAGCTCGGCAACCCTCGTGGCCTGGGCGAGTCTTTTGATTTGAATGTGAGTGCAGTAGGGCTGCAGCAGCTATCGAATATTTTTGGAATCGAGTATTCTGTCGATTTTTTCAACGATTAATCGAGTAATCGGATAAATTACGCTTTTGTGTTTTTAAACACCTGAATCAATAGTGTGTTATGCAACATGAAAGACCTCCAAAAATGAGTAAGCAGTCGGCTGTTATTCCTCTCCAAAAAAGGTTTTTATTTAAACTCAGCACTAGATCAAAGCGTGTGTGTGTGTGTGTGTGTGATGTGAATAAGAGATAAAACAGGGTGAATGACATGAATGACATTTAGGTGCATTTGCTGTCTTACTGTAAACTGTACTGAAATTCTAACAATCGATAGTGTTCATATCTGTTATCAATCGTAAAACACGTTACTTTCTAGAGGCGCCGAGTCCGCTACAGTTCACCTGAGGATGCTTTCGGTTCGGGTGTTGCAGCATTGACGAAGTACTGTTATGGTAGGCCAGGTCCGTTTTACAGTATATACATTGCACTACGTTGTCCTTCGCCTTACGAAGCGTAAAATGATCCCAAACTTTGGACATTTTCTTCCTTTTACGCACACCGGTATCCTCGTTTTCCGCCATTAGCCAGAGCACGCCGCCTGAAATCTTTGAATGTGCGTCAGTTCTTCCAGTCCGGGGGAAACAATGATACCAGAGCTGCTCCGTCTTCTACAAAGTCGGAGTGATACGACAGCAGATACGTTTTAAGTAAACGGAGTTTGGTGACATGAATTAAACGAAGCTTCGAGGGAAAGAATTTGCCTCGAAGCTTTTTTATAATTGAGTTATTCGAGTAACTCAAATAATCGTTTCAGCCCTAGAGTGCAGGTGACTCACTAGGCCCTTGAACCTCGAAGTTCTTTCGGACGCGACACAAAACGGAAATAGAAAGTCTTGAATCCGAACTTGAGTTTGATGCTTTTTCTTTTACTGACACTTAAAATCATACAAAAAAACAAAAGAATTCTCGACTTTATGATCTAACAACATAAATAAACATTACAACATAAAAATGGCTCTAACATATCCCAGCCCCTAATTGACTAGGCCTTAGCACAGGGATGTCAAACTCATTCCACAAAGGGCCGGTGTGGCTGCAGGTTTTTGTTCCAACCAAGCAGCAACACACCTGACCTG
>OMNW01016467.1:5574-16553 GCA_900303245.1 Selene dorsalis
GACATGAAGAAGAAGAAGAGGAGGAGGAGGAGGAGGAGGAGGAAAACATTAAAAGAAACTAGACTTAGCAGATCTAAACAGTGTGATGGGCAGAACTCCACAGAATAATAAATGCTATAAATTATAATATATGGCATAACTTGCACCGACTTCAGTTTTTGGCAAATTGCTGTGAAGTCTTTGGATAATACACTGCTGCCCTCTTGTGTTGAACAGACAGATTTAATTTGAAGAGGATTACCTCATGCAGAGATTTTATGATTTAAGAGATCTCTATCTTGATTTTTTTAAAGTAATATCTAAAAGAATGACTGTGATTTATCCATCCTAAAGTGTGTCAGGTCCTGTCAGAGCTGCTCGGCTGAGGCCTGTGAGTCTCCTCTGTGTCTGGGGAAATCCTCAGCAGCCTCCTATTTCAGCTCGGCCTGTGAAAAGCCTGCGCCTCTCTGCAGCCTGAGCACTTTAACAGGTGTGACTGTCTGTGTGGCCTCCCCTACACGGTCTGAAGAGGGAAATCCAATAATAGTGCTCAGTGGTTGTCATGGTGAAGTCTCCTCGCAGCCCTGCAGAGGTGATGTCATCGTTGGCCAATCAATACAGAGAGTTGTGTAACGTGTTGCTTCCACGGTGCAGAGGTTACACACGAAGAGGTCTGGAAAGCAAATCAGTCTGCAAGTTGAGATCCCGACATCCGTGACAGTTTTACATATTTTATGCGAGAGTCTAAATTAAATTTATGCCCTAAATTTTACAGCTTGTGCATGTAAGTGAGGCAGAACTGTGCAAGAAGCATTTAACATAAGTAGCACAAACTGATCAACTCTGGGCATTGTGGGTATTTCACTGCTTATTCTCACTGAGCCGAAGCTCCAACAGTAATAACAGTCTCCTAATGCCATCTAGAGTGTTTATGCACAGACTTTTGTTTTTATGTTTTACATAAACAAGGTCCTTTCTTTGGGCCTGAGTCGCCACAGTATCTCACAGTGACATGTATCTGCAGGTATCTGGACACATTCGGTGCAATGAGTCCAGTGAGAGCAATCATCACTTACAGCAGTTATTCCTAAACGAGGGTACTTGTACCTCAGGGGGTAGTTCTGCAGCTACAGCACCAGGGGGGGTAGTATGAGTGGGATGAGTTTAGGCCACTGGCTCAGCTGATTCACATTATATCCACGTTTGTGCTTGCAGTGGGATGATAAACTGGTGTGTGTGTTTACTGTCACAGTAACCAACAGACTACCAGCTCCTATTGTTGGCCTAATATTATTATACTTTTTGCAACTGAGAGAGGACAACAGAACATTTCAAATTGGTTATAGCTGAAAGTAATAAAGTTCAAAGGACCACTGTGTCTTACATGAATGTACACGTGCAGATATAATGTACATCGACAGCAAGATGCCATCTACTGAGGGGTCAGGTCACCTGACAGGACCATGGCCGACATAAAAACATGTTTTTATATATATATAAAGCATATATTATAGTCCATGGAGGCGAAAGTGAAAAAGTACTAAATAATGTTCAGCCTCCTGTTGGAGCCATTTCATCAAAAGATTTCAAAATACAATCAGATGAAAAACAACACTCTTTCAATACTGAAGATAATAAGATATAAAAAATATGACATTTATTAAGAAGTTTTTTTTTCTAAAAGATACTTTAAATGACATGTAAAACAAAAAAGATGGGATATGATCAGTCATGTGGTGAAACATTAAAGCGTGGTGTTAATAAAAGAGCATCGGTGGAAAAAGATGAAGTTCTTTTGATCACTGACTGCACATCTGATGAGGCTGCAAGAATCCCTAATTAGTCTGTGTCTAACGAACCTTATTAGTGAATTTATCACGTTAAAAACTAATTTCTACTGAATTAATGACTTATAAACATGAGTGCATTTGTAAATATGGTTATACAAGTCAAAAGCCAGATGAGTAAACCGCAACAATTATATGTTATTACATTTCATTCATCATAATGGAGAATTAAAGTGTAAATGTCGTCGTGCATGCACATAATTGCAGAAGTGAGGACGAGAACAAACCTGAAACCTGCTCAGAATTTAAATTCCAGTTGTTTCTTGTGTTTAAATTGACTGTGAAACCTGAGTCACTTAATCCTCCTGGTTATTAATCCCTGTTCATTGGATGTCTCTAATTACGTTTCCCAAAAGACGGCCATTGACGTGGATGCTTGTCAATCCTATTTGACTTTAACTGTACCCTGAAAACTGAGGACAGAGGCTTTCCACTGGGGCACTGGCAGCAGATGGCGCTATGGTGCAACACACACAGGTTGAAACAGTTTCTACAACTCCAACTAATAAACATTGTCACTAACCTGATGGTCAGGTTGGTCAGCTCTTCAGAGAACATGTGAGGTTTTTCTCAGCCTTCATCTTCTTCTGAGCGGTCACGTCCCTTCATCTCTCTGTGCTCAAAATAACAACCACCAGCATTTTTTCCCATGGTCCTCCAGAGCCACGCTCGTGTTCCTGCGAGGTGAAGCCTACGTGGGACTCGTCCCCTCACGTCGCCCCTCTCCCAGTGCCAGCACTAGTGGCTCTAATCCGCCGTGGCGTACCTGGCAGATCGCTCTGGCGACACCGGCGTTGTTGCAGCCTGGCCCGGCCCCGCACACCAGCGTCCCCTCTAATCCCTCCCAAAGGCCCCGGAGCCTGAGGGGAAGTAGGGCACTGGAGGTGAAGCAGAATGAGTCAGTCAGTCACAGAGAGCTGTGCTCGTGTGTATGTCTGTGCTGCTGAACCACTGTCACTAACACAGCTGTCACTGCTACAGGCTGCTTCAGCCCTGTGTGGGTTTCAACCACACTATTTCAACTTTGACAGCCGTTTTCTTCTTCCTCTGTTTTTGGCTTTTGCTTGTTTGATCTTTCTCTTCTTGTCCTTGTTCTGCTGTTCTTGTTCTTGTTCTTCCTCTGATGTTGTTATCCTCCATTTTTCGTGGTTGGACAAAACTTTAAAACACAGGATATGAAACCCAGAGTGGGCCTATGGTGCAGTTTCTACCCTGTGAACTCCTCCTCCTCCTCCTTCTCCTCCTTCTTCTCCTTTCATTATCATTTTTCCCTGCAAGGTCAAAGGTCACAGGCTGGAGAGGGGATTCGGGGTGCGAGGTTTGAATGGAGAGCCTGGGGACAGTCTCCACAACTTAGGGATTAAGTTGCTGCCGTGTGGAGAAAGGCGGAGGCGTCGCAGAGTCACACAGACACTCATCAATGAACATATCTGGTGATGGAAGGAGAAAATTCTCATGGAGCAGAAACAATAACAAGCTGCTGGAAACACAGACTGACATGCACATGCACATGTTCAGCATTAGTATGACTGTTAAGGACATTTCCCAACGTATATCACTTGATTAACACTTAAACACAA
Organism: Selene dorsalis; assembly: GCA_900303245.1. Lineage (NCBI taxonomy): Eukaryota > Metazoa > Chordata > Actinopteri > Carangiformes > Carangidae > Selene > Selene dorsalis. Next base: position 8,981 of record OMNW01016467.1, read on the forward strand.
ACACTAAAATGCTGATTTTCTATCATGAGGAGTGCCAGGAACTAGACGCTCAGAAATCCTTTGGGGTGAAATGTTTTCATTTGTTCATGTGTGTTCATGAAAACGTCTGAAACTCCCCTGAAATGTAAAATACTTGTTGACAAAGGTGCATCACCTGTCTTAAAACACAGATGCTTAAAGGGAGAGCGCCTCTTATGTTAAGGATGTTAAAGATCGTAAAGCAGTGTCAGCAGCTTTTATACATTTTGATTATCAATAATTTATAATAATGGATTATTTAAAGAGTTTTGTCCTTTAAATAGTTTGAAGTCTGATCAATGAAAATCAACAACGTTTTAAGTTATTTATCAAAGTGACTTTGCTGGTTCATGCCTCTCAGATGTGCATCATTTCATAAATCAAATATGTTTGGTCTTTTAAACAGTTGCTTTAATCAAAAACAGCATTTCAAAGACGTGTAGACTCGGGAAAGTGATATAATATAATGATATAATTTCCTGGCATTTTAGAGAATAAATGATTCATCAGTGAACTCAAAAGCAAAATTGTTAATGTCACCCTGAGTTTTAAGAACATGAAAAAATTATAAAGATGATAAAAACTTCTTTGATATTAGGAGAAAAAAGTTTAAGAAAAAATGTATCTATTGATTGCAGTGTTGGTGGTCAGATTGTTGAACGGTCCAGAGCTTCTGATGACTGGGGACCAGGAACCATCTCATCAGGAAACATCTGCATGGTCTGGGGATCATGAATGTTGTGCAAATTCATCAGGTTGATGTCAAAAAAATACAAAAAAAGTTTCATACTGATTGAAAAAGGATTGTCAGAGAATCAAGTCGGTGTGGTTCATCCTCTGGGGAACATGAATATCTTATAAAATATCATGGAGAAAGCATCAGGTAGTTCAGTCCACATCAGAGGACGATGTTGCAGCTTTGAATTGTCTCATCCAGGCGTTTATACAATGTCTGTGTCTGTTTTAGCGTTATAAAAGATTTCAGTTTTTAGTTGTCATTACCATGTAAAGACGCAGCAGCTCTGTCCTGTAGTAGAGCAGTATTGGCTGTAGCCTGGTACAAACTGGTTGGCATGCCAGGTCACTACTTCAGCTTGACCTGGCTGTAACCAGGTGGCAGCCAACCAAACTGTGGGGTAAACTGGGAGCTCAAAGAGCAGCGAGGGTGACCGTGTTGTTAATATTAGCACGTTGTACCGAACTGTTGCCAAGTGTACCTGCGTGCATAAGTGAAGAATTATACGACCTTTAGTGTGCAGCTGCCGGTCAGGCTGAGGCCTCCCGAACAACACTGCTCCACCCTCAGTCGTGACCCCTCGGAGCAGCGGCAGTTTTGCTTTGCTGTCGTTCCAGGGATCAGAAAACAAACAGCACAAATCATTATTTCTACTTCACAAATACAAACCTCTAACATAATGTTCTTCCAACAGGCCTCCCAGCCGCCAAAGATAAAAGCTGCTGTTTATGGTGGCATCTTTTCAAACAATTGTCCATGGTCAGTTACCGTGTCATCTCATCTCCTCCATCAAAGTCCTTAAAATTCCAAATTCCCGCCGCGTCCAGAGTCGGGGCGTTGGGTTTTAAAGAATGTGGCGATTACATTTAATGAAGCCGAGCCATGGCTCCACTAATTAGTCAAGTCCAGTAATGGCCGGAATCCTCCGTTAGACAAAGCAGCCAAATACCTGATAGCTACCAATCATGTTCTCTCCATGGGAAAAAATGCCCACAATTTATTTTGCTGACTGTCATGTCCCCAATTAAGAGGGACAGTTGAGGGGAGATCACTCCAAAGCAGATTGATTTTAGGTGAAATAAAGGGCATACTATCATTCACTGTGGCCAATTCATTCAGATGAGTGCATGTTGTGCTGGAATAAGTGTAATCTATAGTATGCATATATTGAATGACTAGTTTTAGACTAGTCTCCTAAACTAATTCCTTAATTTACTCTGCTCGTTCTCAAAGTTTCAACATTACAAGAGTTGAAAAAGACAGCTGCTTCTGTAACTGCTTTAAAATCTAATGACATTCAAAGCTCTAATAATCCTTGTCAGGGAATTAAAAAGACATTAAAGCCATTTTGCAGTTTTATCTTTTTCACTAATGGAGAAAATGGAAGATTTTCTTTTGTTGCTGCTCCCACTTCTACTCCAAGGTTGTTTGCCACTTGTAATGACAGTCACATCTGAATAGACGAAGGGAATGGTATAATGACCGGGTTGTACTTTGCAGAGTTAAAGTGTGTACTTTATTACATTTTTTATGTTTCTTTCTCTTTTTCCTCTTTGTAAATGATCAGAACTGTTCACAGTGGTGCAGAGCCACTATGATACGATGCGATGTGACACAATGCAATACGATACAATACGATACGAGACGGGGTGATAAAATACGATAAGGTACGGTATGGTATGGTACGACACGGTGCGGTACGATATGGATGGAAATGATGTGGGCCCAAGTCTCCAGTCTTACTAGGCAAATGCAAAATGAAGATGGACATCCTTTACTGATTATTCCACTACCTGTTTGGTACAGACTGAATTGTCTGGACAGATTTTGGATGCTTTGCTGTGACATTTTTTTGCAAATATTCATGGTCTCCAAAGGATGAGTTTATTCTCATCTTGATTTGAACAGATGTGGTCGCCCCTGGAGTCAACTTTGATTATATTTGGTCTAAATGAGACCCTGAAGCTGCACATTGAGCTGCTAAAACGTTTCCTGATGGCTGAGATGCTGTTGTTCATCACATGCTGGAGCTGCAACATGTCCATGATGAGTGAGTCCACATTCCACAGAGTGAAAGCAATTAGAAACGCTGACGCAGCAGTGTGACGCTCAGAGCAGCAATGTCTTTTGATCAACACAACAAAAGGCTAAATGACTTGTATAACACAAGGGATGTCTTAGTCTGTGTGTGTATGTACAACTTTTCAAAAGAACAGTTTTTACCACATCTCATATTACATCATGTTATTTGAACCAGCAGTGTTGGTTCTGACTTAATGAGGGCTAGCAGGGCTAGCCAGCTACTAACTTACATTTAGGTAACCAGCCGTCCCAAAGAAGAAGAAGAAGAAGAAGAAGAAGAAGAAACTTTTCTTTATTGCTTTTTAACACTGAAATAGACATAGCACTGCACATTTCTTTGCATTTTGTTGTTTTGCAATGACAATAAAGGGTATGTTAGTATACTACAGCCACCCAGCCACCCTCAGAGAGCACTGAGGCCATGTGGCGCCATACAGTGCCGGCCCAAACCTCCATGGTTTACCTTACTACAACAATCCTGGGGCTCGTCCCGCATGCGTGGGACTTTGCACGGCCCCCCACGGCGGGGCCTGGGGCTTGTCCCCCACGGCGTGGCCTGGGGCTCGTCCATGCACTGCACTTGTTATTACACAGACATAACACAGTAATTACACAGGAAAACATCATTTAACATGATGAATAAACAACTGGATCATCTCCTATCGTGAATAAATGTGTTAATTGGTGAGTTTAAGAAGTGCTAAAGCTAGGCTAGCTGTTTCCAGTCCTTATGCTAAGCTAAAGCGAAACAGGTCAGAGGGTCAAATTCTGGCAAAGGGAATAAGTTGCATTTCTCAGAATGTCCCTCATTATGCTGAGTCTACATTAATTAAGTCACACATTTGACTTTATGCCATGATTACAGCACTATAATAATAAGTCACTTTCTCCTGACATGAATGTGTTCATGGCCTATAGCTGCCAACAAGTTCATCTGAAGTTACACAGACCGTGCCTGCATGCCGAGCCGTGCCGAGCCGTGCAGAGGGCGCGTGTGTGGGAGTTTTTCTTTCTTTTCTCTTTTTTTTTTTCTTCCCTCTGCCCGGTTTGGGATTTGCTGGTCGGTGACATGCCTCCCTCCGCCTGGCTCCTTATAGCCCCGGGGAGGCAGGAATCCCGGACGAGTGGTACGGACATCGCCGACGGAGACCGGCGGAGCGTTCCCCTTTAAACACGGTCTTATGACTACAGGCTGCCTCAGTGAGAGACGACCGGAGGACCGGAGCACAGACCGACAGCCCGGGGGGGACCGCACAGCACAGGACCGACTCAGTGACAAGAAGCCGGGGACAGTGACTGAGAGCCGGGGACAGCAGATGACACTTCTCCCCCTGAAGAGGCTGGATGGTTGAGAACAAGTGGAGTTAACCGGATACTGCCTCACCTGTCTGCAGGTAGGAGCTCTGAGTGACGTCATCACGGCTGATATAGAACTAGATAACATAAAAAAATCAATAGTCCATTAAGTCAGAAGGTCGTCCTATTTTGGATTTTGGTAACACTTAATTGGGATTGATCATCTTATTGAGGCAATAAGAATATATTGATACTTTCCAGATGCAGAGGAGGAACAAGTTCAGAGATCATTGAGATAAATGAAGTACCAAAGTCCTGCATGAAAAATAACTGCATTCAGTTATATTTGCAGATAATATTCCCCAGAGTCAATGTTGCACAGGCAATACAATTACTCAAGTACAGCATTTAGATAGTCAGGACTTTGTTATTTATGATACTTATGACACTTCAGCTTTGACTTAATTGATAATATCCAGGTTCAGGTTATTTACAACCTCACTGATAATCCTGTGATCTTTCTGCCAACAGTGATGTCCTCAATGTAGTCTGTGATGAACAGACATTTGTTATATCTATGTCATTATCTCCAGTATTGATATTTATTATTACAATAAGGCAAATGGATCAGAGAGTGAGTGTCTGGTCATCCACCCAGGTTTTCTCTCTCTTGCCTTCACAGGATTTTGTTTTCCTGACCACCAGTCACACCCTGAGGACAGCTCCCCTCCTGCAGCTCAGAGGAAATGTGTCGCCTGCCGGTGGCCTCACTCTTCATTTGCCTCTGGTTGGTGGAGAGAAGCCACTGCAACAGCAGCCTGCAGGACAGCATGGGAGAGCTGCACACCAGGTTCGCCGTCAGCCTCTATCAGACGCTCACCGAGACAGAGAACAACTCCAACCTGATCGTGTCTCCAGTGAGCGTCTCCTTGTCTCTGGGGCTGCTGCAGCTGGGGGCCAGGGGCAATACGCTTGCTCAGCTGGAGGGAAGCCTGGGATACAATGTGAACGGTAGGACTCCTCTCCTCTCTGTTTCTACATAATGTGTATGCATAATATGCATATTATACAGGGGAAGGCTTTTATTCGGAGGGAGCATTAGCTGCTCCTCATGCTGGGAGAGTGAGGTTGGAGAGGTTGTTTGTGGCCCTCAGTGCTCGTTGGTACCAGGTGGTGTGGAGCGGTGCTGCTGCTGCTGTTGGCCCTACAGAGCACAGTGGTGTCTGGAGCCATAATACCTGCCTCCACACCAACTCTAATCTCATTAACCACTCCTGCAGCTCGGCCCCAGGGTCGAGAGGTCAGTGTGTTTAATTACAAACAAAATGCGAGTTGCAGCTGCTGTTTCTTTTACCTCCATGATGTGATCTCACATATCGATCAGGTACTGATTGATTGATTGATTGATTGTGCAAATGTATACTTGGCCCCATTGAAAATGAGGGCCCCGAGTTCTAAATAAAGGTAAATGAATGAATGAATGAATGAATGAATGAATGAATGAATGAATGAATGAATGGGAATTGAAAAGGTTGATAGTGGGTGTAGGAAGATGGCTGCGCACCTGTCTTCTAGCTCCAAAAAAAAGTCTGACATTACAATATTATATTGTGCTGTTATTATCATTTTAATAAGTTTATTTTGTCTAGTTGTTAAAAAAATGCTTCTTGGAGCTCAAGATGACTTTTCACATCACTGGTTTTGTGCAATCAACAATACAAAGCTCAAATATATTCAATCTACAATGATATAAAACAGGATAAAACAGTTGTCTGTTGTTATGAAGCAAAGACGTCACCTATTGGTAGAAGTCATACTGTATGGCAGCGACTGCTCTGTAGAAAACTATTTACTCTGAGATGAATGGTAAACATGCATATTGTAATTTCCCCATCATGGGAGGAATAAAGGATTATCTTATCTTATCTTATTTTATCTTATTTTGTCTTGTCTTGTCGAGCATTGTTGGTAGAATCAGATAAATAAAGAACAAGGAGATAATAAATATGGATAGAAATCATGTCAAACAAGTGAGGATACAGAAAACAAAAAAAACAACATAGTCCTTGTTCCACCTACTGAAAAGCCCACAGTGACAGGGATAAGAAAAAGAAAATAGCAGCAGACTACAGCTGACTGCCTCTGCCCACTCATCATCCTGTAACTGTTACAGACTCTTAGAAACGTTGCAGTCATGAAGAGAGAGTCTGTGTTCAGCCTGAGTTTGGATCATTTAATCTGTAAACACTCAGAGTTTATCTCATGACAGGTCGGCAGATCTCGAATGAAGGAACTGGTATCCTGCTGGTTTGAGTTCAATGACTCACTGTGGATCTGTTTTTAAAGCCCAGCAAATGGTTGATAGACGTTGAATGTGATAAAGTGTTCACAGTGTTTCTATGAAGGGAAACTATTAATCTACACAGTTTTTCTTCTACAACAGTGTGAATGTTTGAAGACTGACCTGTGCTCTGTGTCCTCCTGTGTTGCAGATGCTCAGGTACAAGACTTCCTCCTGCACTCAGAGGGCGACATGAGCAACACCAGCCATGCGATGTGGCTGCAGCAGACCTGCACATTATTCATCCAGAGCGGCGTCCAGCTCCTGACTGAGTTCACGCAACACGCAGCGGCCTGGGCCAACACCAGCGTGGTCCGAACCAACTTCAGCCAACCCAACCACACCCGTGGCCAGATGGAGAGGGAGAGGGCGGCACACACACACGGTAAAGGAGTCAGCTTTATACACACATACATAGTTAGAGCTCCATGGATGAAACTTTCTTTTGTCAGAGAATGGTCGTCATCTACGTCACTTAAGCTTCTTTAAGCTCCTTGTTTTGATTTTACGGGACATTAACTGTGTAGTTTAGCACCAGATGGATAAAGTTACCGACTGTCCAGTGAAGAAAGTGGATATAGACAGATGTGGATATTTTCCTCCAGAGCTAAAATGACTGCCATTAGAGCTTAGAGCTGACAGAGGAATTAGAGTTGTTGTTATGAAGAGCATGTTGTTTGTTGTGTAGCTCATCTGCGCCAGAGTGTGGCGGAGTGAGTGTTACTGTTCAAACACACTCTATTAGCTTTAGGTGATATATACAGAACTAGTAGGATGAAAGGAAAGTCTGAGAAAAATAAACACAACTCATTCTGTTTTTACACTCACAGTCTTACCTGTATCAGTGCAGTATTACATCAGAGCACTGCAGACCACACATGCCCCTTTACATTAAACTCTCACCGTCCCTTTTGTTACCTACCAGACGAGACATGGCCCCTCCAGGCAGGAAGCAGCAGCGGGGAGCTGTCGGGCTCGGGCGAGGCCCAGGTAGACGCCCTGTGGTGGGGCCACCGGCTGCAGATGGCCCTGGTCAACACGGTGGCCTTCAGGGGGGTCTGGCAGAAACAGTTCCTCTTCACCAACACCCAGAACCTGCC
>OMNW01016469.1:5347-38374 GCA_900303245.1 Selene dorsalis
GTCTGATTTTTAGAAAAAATGGGGCTCAGGATAAGCTGCTGGAGATCAGATCAAGAAGAAAACACTCAGCATAGATATGTCTGTTATTTTACACAGAAGGAGAAAGACAGAGGGAGAGAGAGCAGATTGAAGTAGAAAGAGAGAGAAACTGCTGTTGACAAGAGAGTGAGAAACATACTGTAAGGCAAAGAATTGAAGTTTGTCAGATGTGTAGCCACTTTTATACCTCCTTTCCTCTGGCAGAATGACCTGTTGCTATGGAAACCACAAAGAAGATATGTGAAAATATAAATGAATGTTACCCTGTGATTACTGTTGAAATCTCAATGACCATCTGATTCCTTTATTTACCACTCAGACAATTACCTTCTCATATGAAGGCCCATTTGAGCCTAACTTAAATTCTGCTACACAACAAATATTTGTTCTTAACGTCTTTAAATTTGTACGAGCGTTGGCACTTTTCAACGCTCTCAACACACTGGCATTATATACAGTCTTTGTCTGCCTTTCTATGTGCTGTGTTAACCTCATAACAAACAGAGGCGTTCTAAGGCCAGTCATTAAACTCATGCTGTGCCACCAGATATTGCTCAGGCCCACAAAACCTTCCTTCAGATTCCATCAGAGGTCCCATGGTTTCCAAAGAAACGGAACATGAAAGAAGTTCAGGCAAAAAGTTTGGTACAAAATATCACATCATAAGTCATGTAATGTTGAGTACATCAGTTGGGGTTTTATTTTTCTCTAACTCTAGTTGCTGCAGTCAGTTGCATCCTAGCCTGAATGACTGTCGTGTCACTTCATTTGTCAGCTTAGCATTATGTTAGATGATTTTCTGTTGGGTGCGGTGGTAGCGAGTGACATATCAACCCTGCCAACTTACATTTCAGTAAAACTGAGGGTGGATGGATGCCAGTGGGAGTTTTCAGGTGACAGTAATTTCAACACCCAAACTGGTACATTTAAGTGCATATTTAACCTCATGTATGTATACACATAAGCATTTTCATCAGAACTGTCTGATTCTCTGCACACCTTTCCGGATACTTGGTAGGCCTACCTTATGAAGGAAGGAGTAAGACAACTGGAGCTCTTTAAAAAAGGCAGATTGTCTCTTCAGCACAGCAGCTGACTGTTAGCTTACTGACAGGCTCTGTCAGAAAGAGCCGCCAGCACCGTTGCTCACGACGCCTGACTGTGACTCACGGACTTGCAACTGTCTTGACAGCGAGGCATGGGTTGATTGACATATGCAAAACCAATCAGTGGTGATTTCAAATGCATAGATTGTTGATGTAGTTTGGGCTTATATGATGTGTAAATTTTGGGTCAGGTAAGAATGAGTGCCTCAAAATATGATAAATGTATATAATGAAAACAAGGAAGCAATATCAATTGCCTAGTCTGCAGCAGTCAGCACTAGTTGTGTACAGTCGGCATGACAAGTTGGCGCAGAAATCTGTTAGTGTGTGATTGGGTACAGACTCCGCCTGACTTCAGTCGCAGCAGTTCAAACATGTTTGAATTTTTGGAGCTGAAGTGATTCCACCTGTGGACGCTGCAACCATGTCAACACATTCTACAAAGCAGCTCACTGCTGCTGTTGTTTGCGCAGCTATCTGCTGTGAGAAGTCCATTAAAAAGAAAAAAAACGGGTATGGATCAACCAGTGGAGGGGTCGACGTTGAGTTCAGACAATATTTCATTTGTCCCACCTCCTCTTTTTCATTGGCTGTGGGCGACGTGTTTGCGGTTGGGTCGGTAACCAGTACACACTACCCGACTGCGTCTGGTCCAGACTCGGCTCAAAACCTCAAACATGTTTGAATTGCTGCAACTGAAGTCGGCCGGCGTCTGTTCGCCTCACACACTTGCTGATTTGAGTCTGTACCCACACACTAATAGATTTCTACACTACAGAACTACAGACTACAGACTACAGAAACTCAACTGGGACCTGTAGCTACGTCTCGATACTTATCAGGAGTCTTGGTCCATCTGTAGGAGGCTGCACTGCGGAGTCCACTCTGACCTTTCTAAACCAAAAGGAGGCAGACAGGATTGCAGGCAGCACAGTGTGTCTCAGAAGAGAAAACAACAACTTGGCATGGAACAGTGTGTAGCCACCGCAGCATATTGAATGTGTCAAGAATGAACTGACTCCAATGAGTCCTCTGTGTCTCTTTCTCACTCTTTCCTTTTGTTTCCACAGTCTACCTCACTGCTTAATCTTCTCCGACTCTTTCTTGCACATTCTTCCCTAATTTCTCATTTTCTTTCTCTCAAAACCAATATTGCATAGCTTTATTTGGAAGTGAATGTAATAAAGCTCTCTGTGTACAAAGTCTGTGGGAGAGAGTGGGTTACGTAAGCGGGGAGAAAAACTCTTTATCATGTTGATTTCCTGGTGACACTGCAGAAATGCTTTAGGGCCCCCAGGATTCAATTTAGCCATTTTTTTGCCTCCTTGTATATACTCATTTTTTCCTTAGAAATATCAGGAATATATTTAGAACACTTCATTCTCATTATTACCATGGCTTTTCCACTTTATATGCGTTTGGAATTGCGAGGCATCGGATAAAGACAAAGGGGATACAATGTCAGGACTAATTGATATGCAGTTGTATATTGTTTTTTTTTCTATTCTGTTTCATTAAAACGCCCGGCGAATTTACATTTACATTATATTACATCATATGCATTAGTGCATTACATCATATCTGATTTCAACACAACTTCTGTACAAACATGCAGTGTCGCAGATTAACACAGTCAGTGCAGTATCATTAACATTTTGGAACTATGTCTTCCATCTTATTTGCTAGACACAAAGCCCATAGTGTTTCATCTACAGTAAATAATCAGCTTCCTTTATTTTATCAAGCAATATTTGAGTTCATGTAACCTAAACCATAATTATCTCATCTGGTTTCATCAAATAGCTCCTCATTAGTATACATTGAGATACGCTGAGAAAGTGTATTCATTTTACTTCTCGGACATTGCAAGGTACAATGGCAATGAATGGTATTCGAAAAACTATTTACATTTGTTTCTATTTATATTCACTCTTTTTCGAGTCACTCAGTGCAAACCCACAACATTAATAATTGCCATGTATGGTGCTGTGTTGTTCCCACCAGTGTCAGTCTAAAAAAAACTGTAAGCTGATGAATGCATCAAAGCCAAACAACAGCACAACAGTTTCCTCAGAGAATATATTGCTGTGCAGGGGAACCACAGATTAAGACCAGAGATGTCCACGTTCCCTGAGCACACCATGTTAGTACACCTGTATACCATTTCCATATAGATTGCCTGTCCATCACTTCCATTTTGATATTACAGGAGAGGCGGGGCTGATAGAATAGACTGTGAGAAGCAGTGCAGGCAGTGAAGAGATTTAGAGGCAATGATATGTGCTGGTATGTGAGAGGGGAGGTGAAGAGAGAGAGAGTGAGTGATTGAGCACAGGCTAGAATATCTACTTAGAACACATGTAGTGAATGGTTGCATATTTTATGCTGCACCTCAGATATTCTGCCTTAGTAATGAATTCCAAAAGCTAAAGAAAGAAAAAGACATCTCAGTGTGTTCAGGTGCTTTTGATGACGCTGTATGTTTCAAAACAGTTTAAAAAAAAAAAAAAAACCCTCAGAGGTCAATCATTATGGCTGCTCAGGAGTTACTGAGGTCACTGATTTAATGACTACTGGTTTTAATCTGCAGGTGAATGTGGGCCCGTTTAATAACTGAGAAAAAAAATTCTATATTTTACGCCAGGAGGAAATGTTTAAATTTTTAACATCTCACTTTCTGTGTGAGGAAATGTTAAGTACACTGCAGCTATTTTGCATAATTTTCCATTTTTGCAAAATAATATAAAATCACAATGGGACATTGCTGGGCATTTCCCATGGCGAATGTTGACAGAGATTTTGAATTGCACATGTCTTTTTTTCTCGTTTGCAACAAGCCCACATCATGTTTGTTCTACACATTCTCACTCTAGATGCTTGGTCAACACGCATACATACAAAACGAGAGCAGAGTCCTGGCTGTGGTGAGGTGAAGGTACCAAAGGTTATTTGATAACGATAGGAAAAGGTTGTGGTGTAGTTAAAGTCCGCTCTAACATAATGTAGTCTCGCCCGATTATAAAGTCTGTGCTGTGACACAACGCAGCAGAGAACACTGGGAGTCTATGAGAACAACTTTCACACTGAAAATGATGCTGAAGTTTACTCAGTGGCCTACCTTAAAGGGACAGTGTGTAGCTTTTCTTGTTGTCCATTCACGAAAATGGATTATTTCATTTTAAAAGTATGTGTTTCATTAAGTAAGCAGTAAGCTTTGAATTTGCCATTCGTATATACATAGAGCGGGCAAGCTCGGTGGTAGCTGCCATGTTATGCCGCCATCTTTTACGTTCAGTGGCAGCGTGACCGTAGGAAACCACAAAGACACTGGAGTGTTTGGCTCGGGGGGAAAAGATGGACGTGGCGTCTGTGAAAACCATCACCGTGGTGTAGTGTGAAGAAGGATGGAGGGTCACACTGATGCTGCATTCACATGGAGTCAGGTAGACGGCCGTCAGAAACCAACCGGATGGCATTTTAGTCCACGAGAGAAAGCCGGTAAAGCGTGGGTCAGGTAAACAATACAACATCGCCATGACAACATATTGTCAGGTTTTTCACATTTTGCCTCATGCTGACGGACCACTTATTCACATAGACGCTTGTTTATCCCGTTACGTGCAGCGGCTGTCATCCCTCTGCCCGATTTCACATGAATGCAGCACGAAGAATCCGACTGAGTTGCTTGCGATATGCAACCGCACCGCTAGATGGGAGTCATTTCTACACAGTGTCCCTTTAAAAAGTGATGCAAGGTGTCACAACCCAGTGTCCACACTAATATGTAGAAGTGAGACCACTCTTGCTTGTTGTGTTAGAGATTTCAGACATCTGTGTCCTAGCAACAGCATTCTGGACGAACTTTCACATTTCGTCTCTGTGCTACAAAGCTGAGCCTATTAAATACCGCCTCAAAAGAAGAAGGTTGTTAAACTGGCATGCTAATATTAGCACTGATTTCCAGAAGTTTCTGAACTTTTTAAGAAATGCTGAGTCATTGACATCACCTGCATAGTCAGTGCTGTGTTTCTCCCACACTATTCAAAGACTGGAGTCCAGCTCACATCAGCTCTGCTGTTAAGAGTCCAGGTTTACTGATGGAAACATGACAAGGACACAGCAGTGGACAGTCCTGTACCATGAGCACTCATCACTGTTATCATCACTGTTAGTCTGTGATTTGAATCATAACACAGTAAAGTGCAGAATAACATACAGAGTAAAACAAGGACTGTGCCAATCAGATTTATAACTCATTAAACACCGTGCCTAAGATACTCATGTCTCAATCTAAATCAAAATGAATTTTAATATCAGTTTGTCTTTAAAAACTGTCACTTTGAAGGTATAACATTAATATTCTTCTGTCACAAGAGAGAGAGAGCCTGTCCTTGGCTTGTGTTACGCTTCAGAGTATAGTTTCTTGAAAGCTTACATTCCTTTCACTGAAAATATCAAACTCTTTTCATTAAGGCTGAATGTATTTACATGATTTTCTTTTTTTTTTTTGGTCACAGATACTCCATAAACACAGCTCAGCTTTAATAGTGAAGGTGAAACATATCGGATCATGTGTGTCATTCATGAGAGGACACCTTATCCCCAGAACCAAGAGCCTCATTAAGAATCCAGCTCTGGCCTTCTCTCACCCCAATTATTGCATACATTAATCCCATCGCTCTTCCTGCTGAAAACACACACACACACACACACTTACAGAGAAAAGGTTTCCTGCATTGATGGCCTGCTGATTGTTGTTTTTCTGTGCTGAAACCAGTGATAGCACAGGGTTTATTTGCAGCTTCCAGTAAATTTGCTCTTGGTGAAATTGGAGCTTGCTGATGAATGGTTATGTGACTGTCACATGTGACCATAAGTAAATGTAAATGGCCATCGATGCAAATAATGTGTCTTATCAGTGTATAGTGGGTTTTTTTCTCCTGTTTTTGTATATACTGGATAAAATAAGTTTAAAAGCTCCAAAACAAAGAAATAGAGCATCTTTGTCCTTGGTCTACTTTATTTGTGCCGTACATCTCTTCCTGCTGACTCACACTGTTTTTAAGCCCTATTTCATGCCACTCAAACCGCCGTTGATAGGATAGTTGTGTGCTGCTTCACACCCACTAAAGCAGTGACAAGTGTGAGTGAACATGATGTGCCCAAGGTTAAAAAAGTCATCTAGACATCTTTTCCCCACACTTTGAGCTCATAAAAGCCCATCTTTCTCCTCCCTCTCCTGACAGTCAACAGGAAGACAGATTTTCCATCCAAAAGATGAGCAGGAGAAAGAATTTCTCTTTAGGGGGTTACAGAGTGCACTGAGGACGTGCCAGCTGCCAAATACTCACCAGTAAATGGACCAAATTCTGATCTTGGAGGTTGGATAATTGTTAACACTCCTCCACTCACTCTCGGGGTCAATCCTCAGGAAGCCTGTTGGAGATAATTAGCCTTTCTCTGTCCAATGATGAACCAAATTAAAAGGACTGTATTTGCACAAACAAATCAACACACAATAATTCATCTATTTTTTTTTTCCAGGGATTATAAATAGAAAATGATATTAATGTTTTTGCTAATTTCAATTCTACATTACCTGAAACACTGTTTTAATTTGTAAAAATGTAGTTTGAAAGCTTTCTCATTATACTTCTGCATTTGGCTGTGAAATTAACTTTAATGATGGATTATAAAAGGTTTTCTGCCTTTTGTGTTACACAAACAGTAAATAATGTATTACTGCAATTACTATTCAAAAGCAGATAAAAGAAGCTGCCGAATTTTGTTATAATGGCCACCCTCCCACAATGTGGTATCATTTTGCACTACCTACAACGACATCAATTCTACTTATTATTTCTGTGGTGTTTGAGCAAATGGATAAAATGGGCAGGTTATGCTGTGGTAGAGAACTCTGCTTTGTCCAAGGGGACAGACAAGACAGTGTGTTACAGGAGCCATGTAAAGGTCACTGCTCCACTGCACCTGGTGGAGAGAACACACTGAAGAACAACAATCTAACAGTCTGAGGAGAGAAATCAGGCAGTCTTTGGACAAAAAAGAGAAAGATCTTAGATGTAAAAGAGTGTCGACACGTTTGTTTTTGTGTAAGGCAAAAACCTTTGCGCCATTCTGCTTTTACTTGCTCTTAGAGCTGCAAGTACACTGCACGCCATTAATGTTAATCACTTAATTTGTCTTCTTTCTTGTTGAAGACCAGGTAGCTGAAAAGGTCACCTGTCGGAGCATGAATAGACAATTCAATTTATGGAAAAGATCTTGAACAGGTAAAAAAAGTAAATCCTTTCATCCAGAGTCTTTTCTTGCAGTAGCACTTTTTGGGAAGGTGTCCTTTATTATGTATATTAAGTTATAGCTCATGATTAGCTCAATAAATATTTGAATATTATTAGTATTAAAGATCAACTGCGAAATATCTGTTCAAATATAATGCTGAAGGGTTCATTTATATATGAGTCATTGAGAAAATTTACAGTGCAGAGTCAAATGCATTAATCCATCAAATGTTCAGCTGATGGTGGTGATGGTGGTTGGTCCACAGTCTTCTTGCTGTGGCCTGTGGGACCACATGTTGGACCTCCAGTATAACTACCACCCTGACAGCATCAACAATGTCAGTCCTGTTGGCTTCATAATGTTCACAGTTGAGCAGAGAAGTTCTCTGTGCTGCGCCTTCACATTGCCAAACATTTCAAACCAATACAGAGAATTAATATGTGCTTTTGCGAGGCATCCCAGATGTTGAGTGGGTTGTCTTCCAGGTGTAGTGGTAGGAGTGTACCGATGACGTATGAAGCTGTAGCTTGTTTCTGTGACCACTCACCACACAGTCAGATGTTAGACTGATTTCCTAATAGTTTTTAGTGCTGTCTACAACCTACATCAATGGTAACACAACATCATTTGTGTGACATTTGGCAATATTGGCAGATGATGAAAAGTAGTTTGTATTTTGAATTATTTCATTTATTGACCTGTGCTGAGCAAAGAAAGCCACGTTCAAAACATCCAATGAGGGAAAGTCACAATACAAGAGGATGAACAGCAGCTGGTGAAATGTCATCCTTATTCATGGCTTGTTATGGATCTAAAAGTCATGGTAATTTTTTCTTAATCATTTATGAGGCTAGTCGTTACAGCAAATCATTAGTGTATCATTGGAAATGGTACTTCTTCACTGTGGTAAAAACAAAAAGACAGACCATAATTGCTGAAAGTATTTTCCTTTAGAAACTGACATTTCGCAGTGTTAGTGAAACAAATCAGGTATGGAATTTGCTACAAGGTTCTGGTGAAGTGTCAAATAATGATAACTATTGAAACCATGAAACAGCAAACACAACATATGTAATCATCAATGAAAACATCTGTCAGGTAAAACCAAAGTGAACATAGCCACTCAGCGGTTTGAAGCTCTGATTAAGTGTTGTGTGCTGTGTGCACTGGAGTTAATGAGACTTTCATTGGCTTATGTAACATTCAGCCCAGTTCTTATCTACAATGTAGATTTTTGTGTCTGTAAAATAAGATGCATTTTATTCTGTCATTGTTTACAGAAAGCCCTTTGTGTTGCATTGTGTGACTCTATGTAATAGTTAAGGTTACAAATTCAGACTTGGATGTTCAAATATAATGGTAGTCAGAAAATATAGTGACTATATAGACGCTGGTTCTGGATTCAGACGTCTGGTTTAATTGTATCAAATCTCTGCAGGAAACATCTGTTGCTGTATTTACTCATTTTTCCTGATGTGATGTTTATCCTGGACTGAGGCATGAAAATGTGAGCAGATTTCCATAAACAAGGGCATTAGAAACCATCGTCTGTCACTTTCTCCCTCACTAATTATAAACACAAGTAGTCTAACAGACACTGAACCTTGCCAATTTTCTGAGATGTTGTACACAAACCCATTGTCTTACCTGCGTTTACCTCGGCACGTTGCACATCCCCTCAAGTGTGAACCTAAATATTCACTCGACTGTAGCGCTGGAAGCAGGCCTGCTCCTGGCACGTGACTTGGCTGTGATGGGAAACAAAACGTTGAGCATTTGTCTTCCTATCCCAATTTGTCGTGGCATGAAGGGGAGCGGAGGAAGAAAGAAAGAAAGCGCTGGCAGCAAACTGTAAAGTGAACGGGTGAAAGGGAGTGTGAGGGATCTGTTTGGCTGTGACATGCTGACTAGTTGTGTCAGAAATCACAGCTGTTGGTCCTAATTACCAAACTGTTACAGCAAAGCGAGCGAGGAATTTTGGGGAGTTGGAGAGAGGTTTTTCATGTGTTAGTGTGTGTGTGTGTGTGTGGCAGACGACGGAGTATCTAGTGAATAGATGAAGCGTAGACATCCATTATTCACGTTAAGATCCTTTCATGAAAACAAGTCTTGAAGAAAAATGCAATTATTCATTCGTCGCAGATTAATCCAATATTCAACAAAGCTTCTGACCCGTGCAGCGCTGCTCTGTTTTTAGGGACCTCGGTGCATATGAGTAAATATTTGTGTGCCGCAAAACACTTCTCCTCCTGTTTGAATGCACTGCGCATCAATTTCATATCAGGGAGTTCACAGTTTGATGATGATATGATTCCACATGTGATTACCTTTGGCCATTTTGAGAGAGTGCCCAGAAGTAAGTGGCCTATCACTGCAGATCAATAAGACAGAGTGAGGGGTGGTCTTCAATGAAGCCTGGATGTTGGTGGCTGATAAGGTGACATGTTGTGGTGCCCTCAGGAGCCTCCTGTCTTGCTGCCTTCTTTCCTTATAGTCACAAACACACACACACACACACACACACACACACACACTGCTTGCTTATCTCCGAGGAGGGAGAGCTCCCACTCCACCCGCACAATCGCTCTGCCTTTCCCCTCTCTTTATCTCCTCACAGTCATTTATTTGGGAGATGGAATCAGAGCAGCTCCCACCGTTAACATGCTGTAGCTCTGGAGATGTATAAAAAGAGGCAGTGAGAAAAGAAAGAGCCGACAGAAGAGGAACAGAGCAGGTAAAAGCTGCTGGGAGCTTTACGGGGCCAGAAAAGAGGTCAAAGTGAGGGGTGGCTGAGAGCTTGAGGTGAAAGAGTAAAATATGGGATTGAGGGGAGTACAGGGAGAAAGACGTGGATGAGAGAGGATACAGAGACTTTTTCTCCTCCTATGCTTTTTCCACCATTTAATTTAGGCCTGGGAAGAGGTGAGACAGCATCTGGAGTCAAAAAGGGGGGTCACACAGGGATGAGGTGAAAGCAGTGAGGCAGAGGGAAGAAGCTGAATAAGAGGAAGAACAGAGCTGTAGGATTAAACTTCAGGAGAGCGGGCTGACACGGTAAAACTAAGGAGAGAAAATGTGGCGTAATAATAGAATCACACCAGAGGAATGATGGCACATGGGAGAGGACACTGTGCTGGAACTGTCAGTGGGTGCACTCTGGTGCAAAAAGGTGGAATTGGTTTTTAAAAAAGTCTAATACATTAGAAACTGAATCTAAGGAGAGCTGGGCTCTCTCCAGGAAATGCAACCCAGACTGATATCACTGTTGGCTGTCGTTTTCTCTTCATATCTGGCCAATAATTTTGGGCAGGCGATCCTCCCTTAGGCAGCCTTAGAGGACAGTTGAAATCTCACACTTCTGCTTCAGTTTGATAAAAGGTTACTTAAGAATATGGAGGAGCCCGAGGAAGTTCTGAGATGTCTCCTGCAGCCAAACTGATCTGCACAGTGCACAGCTTTCACCTGCTCTCAGTTTCACTCCTTTAAAGGAGAAGTTCCGTTTTTTGCAACCTGGACCTTATTTCTAGCATAAAATACGTTCATTTACTCACCCGAACAACTTTGGTGTAACTTGGAGTCCTTCGGAAGATATTTAGATCCACTCGTGATCTACGTATATCCATATAACGGGAGTTGTTGGGGCAACGATGCAGCGTCTTAATAAGACATTATCTGCCATGAAACACATTCATTTCAACAATAAACCCCGGATAACAACAACAACACAACTCCGAGCCGCTCCGAGCTCACGGGGGAATAGTGCTGGTGATTCATAACAACATATTGGTGAAATGAAGGAGTTTCACAGCAGATAATGTCTTATTTAGACGCTGCATCATTGCCCCAACAACTCCCATTATATGGATATACGTAGATCGCGAGTGGATCTAAATATCTTCTGAAGGACTCCAAGTTACACCAAAGTTGTTCAGGTGAGTAAATGAAGGTATTTTATGCTAGAAATAAGGTCCAGGTTGCAAAAAACAGAACTTCTCCTTTAATCTTATACATTTGATCAGTAATATGGTAATATAGCTGCGTTATTATTATATTACAGACTTAACCTAACAATATTATGCATGTATTGGATATGAAAACACCTGGCTTTACACAGGAGCGTGAGCAAGTGGCTTTGACACATGCTGCAGCAGTTCATTTTTGGCAGAGGCGCTGAAATTAGTTTTGGTGTTAGGTGTTTTTTAATGAGAGAAAAGTAAACTTGAAAAATAAGATAATTAATGCAAATCAGCACACCAGATACAAACTCGCTATCTGTGCTTAGGTTTTCATTTATTAGACTTTTTCAGCCATAAAACAGAGGGGAAGCTGAAGACTCTGCTCACTCAGAGGAGGATTTCATTCAGTCTCTCCAGTGCCTAGAGCATAACTATGACTAAATAACTTGATGGGTTTTCTGAAATTAAAGAAGATCAAATGCACAGTGGGAGGCCCATTAAATCTTGGGAACCATGGGACTATGTGTCCTTTCAAAAAAAATATCTTTCTCTCCCTACCTAATTTAGCTCTCTTTTGCCTTTAATGCAGCTTTCAGAGGTGGTTTAATTTGATGAGATGACCGCTCCGTGACTATTCATGTCACATTTCAGGTGTAACCTCTGACTCTTGCTGTGTTTTTCTGTCATACTGTGCTTCTCTAATCTTAGCTGTGTTGCTCATTATGTTCACTTGCTTTGTCTTGTTTTTCACCTTTTGTATTTTTATGCTTAAAGTGTCAGCGGTTGGTAGTTGAGAAGAAATGGATGAAAAGTTGTCAGAGGTAGTGTGAAGATGAGGGAGAAATGATTTTTTTTATCTTTGCAAATGACTTTGTGAAATGATGCTGTCACCTTCATGCATATTAAACTTTCTCACTATCTAACATCTTGGTTTACTAACTCAAAAAGATGAATTGCATTTCTTAATGAGGTTCAATATTTTTTGGGGAACTTTTTTTTTTTTTTTTTTTTAAAGCTCCCTGCTCCCTTTGGTGCTTCTTCTCTACACACCATATTGCCTCTGAAGTATCTTTTTGGTGCCATGGTTCCCTGCAGTGAAATCCTCTCACTCATTCTGCTCAGCTCTTATCAAAAAAATCTACTCTGAACCTCATTTCAAGGGGCACAGAATTTGAGCGTTGATTATCTTTGTTTGTATTTTTTCATGAACAGCAGTGGTGGGATCATAAGTGAGACGTAATGTTGTCTGTGAGTGATGATATATGGAAAGCACAGACACTAATAGTCACTGAGACAGATGTTACACCACAGTAAGTCTTTTAGTTTTTCATTTTATAATATTTTAAAGTAGAGATCAGGGAAATAATAGAATAGATAAAAAGAGAGAATTAATGTAGTGATCAAAGAGTGTGGTGGGGAAAATAAAACAAGAAGCGAATATACAGCATCTCTGCTGAACACTACAAACATCAGCAGTTTGCATTTTGCAGATCAGATCAACAGATTTACATTTACATTGTTCTGTACAAGATACTGCAGTGTGCAAATGTGCTATCTTGGCCTCCAACATTATTAGATTTAGAAGGAGAATATGCAAGTTTACATAAATAGCCTTTTATGCTGGCAAGTATCCAATAGAGAGAGTGCTAGATTTTGCAGTTCCAACAGGCACAAGAAAGAACAACATATTTTCATAAAGTGGAAGTAAGTTCATCCAAGCACAGACAATGAATACAAAGCTACCCGGTGTAATGACACAGCTTCACGTATGTTACCACTGCCGTACTTGTGACTTTTAAAACACACGGTTGTGAATGCGAGGCAACTTGCACGCACACCTGGAGCGTGCTCTATTTTCTGTAATGCATGCATGTGACATTTTGTGTTCTCTCGGGTTTATTAGTCTTTATGACAGTCTTGCACTAGCTTCATATCAAAGACCAGTTTAGGTCCGTGAGAAAAAAGACATAAATATTTGAACTTCTCCTTTATGAATTAAACATCCATTGAGCTGTAACGAGCTGCATATTTTCAGAATGTGCCTACGATGCACAAAGGCCATGTTAAAATGATGTGCATTATGCTTAACGTAACCGTTATACTACACACGAAACTCTTTAAAAGTCAAGCTACTGTGTAGAACGTTTTTCATTTGCATATTTGTAACTTTATGATTTACTTTTGCAACCTTGAAAGAAGTAACAGTTTACTTTTATGGCAGTCGCTCCCACTTGCACACATCTAAGGGGAACAGTCACATGGGGACACACACACATACACACACACTCACAAACAAACAAACACCCATGCCATAGCTCTGAGTGACAGCAGAGAGGTTATGAATCTAGGCACTGAAGGAAGTGTGCCTGTTTCTTTTTTTTTTTTTTTTACTCCTGCTGGGTAGAAAGAGGGAATGATGAAAGGAGAGTAGTGTACCTGTGGGAGGTCAATATCGACACAACCTCAGCTCGGAAAATGACTGGCCTGAGGAGCAGAGTCGCTGTTGGGGGAGAAGCCAGATTGAGTACATGGCAGCGCTGTAACAGTAATACTGTTCCAAGCCTGAAGGCTCTTGGTTACTACCATCATTCCTTCAAGGATACCTGCTGAAGGTGCTTTGCTGTTTCATGGGGCAGCTGTAATGTAACTATGAGAGCTGTTTACAGATTTGAGCTGGAGACGGATGGGTATTGAAAAAGTTTTTGAGCGACATGTTGAAGCAAAGCAAAAGAAAATAAAACAAACAGATGAACAACAACAAAAAGCTTTTTCCTTTTTGTTGCAGGTATTGTTCTGTCACCAAGACGCTGGCTGGACCTGGCATCAATCAACTGAGCCAGCGAGACCACAGTGCAAGACAGTTCATGTGAAGGTAGGAGGGGGCTTTCAAATGTCAACCTGACTGTATGACACCTGGAACACAAGACTGACCTTTACGCATACTGTCAGTTCCTTTAGACAGTGGTCTGACCAAAAAGTTGTTTGCAAAGAGGAAACACAGTCAAATGCACAACTTTATCTGCAAATTTCATATTGACTTGTGAACATAATCTAAGAAAACCACAAAGAGATGTAAAACTGTGCTTGGAGCACAGCACAAAGGCTCCAGGAACAGAGCAACAAAGGTAAGGGTACCACTTTATCTGCTTGCCTCGGCTCAGATAAAGTCTGGTGTTTTGCCTGGCTGTTTTGGTTCCTTTGGGCAGCTGTGAAAGTTGTTAACCAAACTCTTGCGAGGCCCAAACAGCCATAGTGGAGGTGCAGTTTGTTTGTGCTCTGGAAGCAGAGGTGATTGCTCTAAGGCTGCAGTCAAAATATGAACTGCTGTGTTTACATTTCATTGACTAAAAATGTGTTAGAGCACATTCAGCTCTAAGATGAGTTCATTCTGAATCTACTTATCACAGTGTGACTGATTTTCTTCTCGTACATTCTCGTAGTGTTTCAGTGTATTAAACCTGTTGAAGGTCAGTGTCCATGGGCTTCATTGGGGTGGCAGAGAAACTTGGATTGATAGGGCCGCCAACCAAGCTGGCATCTCTGTGAGGCTGTACACTCAGACCCAGTGGCTTAATAGAGTTAAATGAAGTTGCGCATGCACATCAGCATGCAAGCACTTCTGCATTGACAGTGCTAACATGCTGATGCTTAAGCAGGTATAAAGTTTAACCAAGTTTGCCATCTTACTTTAGTGTGTTAGCATAGCATTAGCCAATTAAAAAAGTTAAACCTGATTATGAAGATCATCATCATCATCATCATCATCAAAACTTTGACTTACTGGTGGAGTTGGATGAAACACAGGGGCTGCATATGCTTCGTTAGGATTCGTCCTCTGGGCTCAGTATCCAAACCTGATGGCAATATTTCAGTCTGAAGATCGCATCTTTTTGTTGTTTCTCCCTCGTTAGTATCGAGTATGAATAATTGTTCAGATACTGCAACTATCTCAGCAAGTTAGAGTGACATCGAAAATATACAAACAAACACATGCAATCCCACTGTCACAGTTCTCTCATACGTTTCTGCCAGTTCTGTGTTTTCACTGTCAACCTCTCATGTCACTTCAGGCCTATCCACTTTCCACTGCCCAGTTTGCCGCCTGTTGCCCTGCCCACCCCTGTGCACATCTGTTCTCATTTACATAATCATCCACTCTGTATATACACCTCCCTATTTCCATTCACCAGTTGTCAGATTGCCTTTGTGCTCATTGCCAAGCTCTCCAGACCAGTGTTTGCTTATCTGCCTGGTTCTTGTTTCTAACTGTTTGCTTGCTTGCTTGACTGCCTGCCACCTCTTTGTACTGTTGCCTTGTCTGGTTTGTTTGGCTTTGTTTGAACATGCCAGTAAAGACTCTTTACCTGTCATCATTGACTCTGTTGTGCTTCTGGGTCCCAAATCCTTCTCAGCACATGATAGACATTATCCACAAATTCCACAATTCCTCCAGTCACACAAAATGTTTGACAGTTGCACATTTGGAGGAATTTTGTAAAGTTTGCAAAGAGAAAACCTCTGCACTCTGATGTCTGAAGTCAACATTGTGCTCCTTTTTCTGCAAGAAAAAAGATCCACACAGACTGTTCTAATTAATCTCTGCAGGAAACCCTGCAACCCTAATACACTTACACGATAAGGCTCCGCAGCAATGCAAATATTTATTGCAAGGACAGAAGAGGAATGAAGAGGTTACAGTATATTTTTTACCATGAGATATTTTTCGAAGGAGCAAAAATCCATTATTGTAACTCATGAACTAAGTGGAACCTAGCTCATTTTGAAACTATGCTGCCCACAGTCATATATGAAATTATTTGCTAAAGTGAAATGTCACCTTAATCGAGTCTTTCTAGTTGGGAGGAAATAAATAAAAAAACCTCAGGGCGCCATATTTATTATTTTACCACTGCAGTAAAAAGTGTGCTGGACTCGCGGTGTATTTCACTTACTCGGCAGGGCATGTGTTTGGTCTGATCTATCCATTAAAAAACACTGCGTGCTCTCTGCTACTCTCTACCAGACATACTGCCACACACACTGAGATGATGCAGGAGTAACAGGTCAGCCTTAAAGTGGATGCTGCTGGTTTTTCAGTAGTAGCGCAACGGTCTGAGCGGGCATCATGTCAACAGAGGTAAACCAATCACCTCACAGGAATCTCCTACTGCTGCAGGACCAGCCATCAAACAGACATTTATTCAACATGTTAAATTAAAACACGAGGAAATGCACACAAAGCAGTGCTTTATAAAATGTGTCAAAGTGGGAACAAGAGGTGCAGAGATGAAAATGCTGGAGGAAGATGGCAGGCATAATGTGGGCTACACAGTCATTAAAATCTCAGCCAGTAGGACTCCCCTGGGTCGCACCCAGTCTTACTATTGTCTTTAATGACCATGAAATGATGGTGTGTCCTGCATACACATATCTCCCTCCACATCTGTAATACAGATTTTTATGATTCTTACTGTATGTTGACCATTCATTATATCGATCAGGCTGACAGAGGGAGAGAGAGCTACAGCCCAGGACGACCCCTACTATTGATCAGCTACAGCAGCAATGTAAAAAAAAAAAAAAAAAAATTCCTGTAAATGTCAAAATGCAATCATTCAGGGTCTCTGAAGACTGTATATGTGAGCCTGTGTGTGTGTGTGTGTGAGTGTGTGAGTGAGTGTGTGTAGACGAAAAAGTACAAACCTTACTTTCTCCGAAAACTTTTCTACTGGTATGTGTGTAGAGTGGTGATTCTTGGTGTTTACATATGTGTATGTTTACTTTCCAAGTTTGCTTTTTTTCTGTGAGCATATAGTATATGTGCAAAAATTTTTTTGTTTTGTGTTTGGCTCTGTCTGTGCGCCTATGTTTATGTGTGGGGTCTCCTGAAATTCATGAATTTAGAATGAATGCTCGAGGCCATCCACCCAGTGCCTTCGTGTTAATGTGCAGCTCAATAGCAGAGAATATTTAGCCACACAAATACACAGTCTGCACCGCTGGAATGCCTAATGTGAAATATGAGGTACACTCAAATTGGGATTAACAATCTTCCTTTGGCCCAAATTATGGTAATTAGCATTATGAAAAGAAAAACATCTGACAAATATATGGACCCCCCCTTACCAAACAATCACATTCAAAATCTAAACTGTCACTTATGTGAAAGTCCAAAAGCAGGGCTATTTTTCTTAAGATAACACTAACACAAAGTTGATGTTGTTGGTCATGGCCTGACATCATGAATAAAACATGTTGACCCTAATGGACATGAAAGCAAACCAAAACTGGTTTTCTCTTGAAACCATTACAACACCAAAGACATTAAAAATGTTGAATCCCTATTGGATTATCAATGATGTTGCTACAGCGGGGTGTAGAGATCACCAATAGGCATGTCTATCCATCCACTGTTGCCATGGCAAAACATTGAGTTTTACGAGCTGCAGTAATGGTGGCTCTTATCGCAGGGGGCAGAGGACAGGGAAGCAATGTTGTTCTTAGGATCCACTATCAAATAACACTGATGTATTGTGTCAAAGTGATGTGGTCTAGTTCTGCGAAGCTTCATGGTACACTGTTTACTATTTTGATGGCACATGATGATGGCTGCAAGTAAAGTTTGCTCATGTTTTTTTTTTTAGCTTTTCATATAAAATCTAACCAGCACAGTCAGTACATCTTAAAATGACTGATAATCTTTTAGGGAATTGTTAAATTTTAGTCCACCTTCATGTAGGTGTTACTTTTGATTGACAACCGTCACACGTTAACAGTCTAACATTATTCCAAACCCACTTTTATAAAGTAGCCTCCAAATAACTTTACTACTACTACGACTACAAAAACAAATTGGCCTTACATTTTTTTTTTAGCATAAACAAATAATTGTGCTTTTTTCAATCCGAAATTACTCCCAGATTCTAATGTTCACTATCAGAGTGTACATTATGTTCACAAATCATTTGTTTTGCACTGACGTGTACTCATCCATGGTAAGAGACAAGCCAGTACCTGTTTTCACCATCACTTCAAATGGGACAGCAAGCTCACTATGCTTTTGAACAGCATAAGACTGAACCATGCTGGATATGCCCAAATGGTTTGGTGCATGGCTGATTGAATGTAGGCAATCTAAACAAGAAAAGTATACATTTCCCCCAGTTTATTGAGTGTGTATTATTAGTTTAATAATACACAAAAATTCTGGGAACTATTTTTCCTTCCTGGTATTAAATTGACCAACCATGGGACCATCCTGGGATTCCCCCCCAAAAAACTATGTACAGACTAACAGACCTTGGTAGAACCTCATCCTTTGCTGTTTGTAATGCTTGTGGAGTGCCACAAGGTTGTTGAACTATCTTCGAGCTGTCTCCAAAATACAATCTTCCCTGCATTTCAGTGACATGGAGAAAGTCAAAGATGATTTTATCTTTTCTGGACTTGACAACAGCAGCTCTCTGTACTCTCTCTCTCTGCTCAAAAGCAACTTTCACACTTGCAATTCAGAAGTCGCATGACATGATGGTGCCGCTGAAGGTGAGAGGGAGGAGACGTGACTCAGAGCTGCCTTGTGTACCTCAAGACAGGGAGAATATTATCCTTTTTATTATGCTTTATGTGTAGGACGTGAGTAATGCAATATTGTCTTACAGATTTCATCAAGCAACATGTCAGGGTAAATGACAAATGTTAAACCAGTACATCTGAGGTAATGGAGGGCAGTTATTCAGATACATCACCTCAAGGCAAAATCAATGAATATTTAACATACTGAATGTGGTTGTTGTTATATTAATAATATACTGTATTGCTGTTTAAGTGGGCAATATGTGATACATGGATTTTGTGTTGTGTTTGCTAGGTGTCTTGAGATTGTACTCTTATTAGCAGCAATTATAACATAGTTATAATGCTACACACACACACTGACCAGACTCACACATTTCACTCTCACAGCACTTATTTCAAAGTATGTTCCATCACAGTGTGAGAAAAGGCAGCCTCAATTTTCGTTCCTCATTATCTATAATTGAAAAAGAAATAAAGGCAATATAACACCTTTATGAACAAACACAAAAATATACATTTTCCGGATTCAAATTGCCTTGAGATTCAACACTCTATGCATCTATTACAACAGCCTCAGTAGTTTGGACACACACATTGTAAACAGGCAATCACCGGCAGAGTGTTCCCAGGTAATTTGCAGAGGCTGTTTGCCTCGGTGCGAAGGCTACAGATAGTTTGTTGAGTGAGGGGGCAGGGGAATAGCAAGAAGCCAGGAAACCCTGGTTTCCAAGTCAGAACGGGAGGTTGGATTTACTGAAGGAGCCACCACTGATACATAATGTGTTAAAACAGATTCACTTATCACTGGTGTGCTGCTCTTTATCGGCCACTCAAAGTATGTAGCATTTCCACGTACCCCGGGGGTGTGATTAGGAAGTTTACCCAGGTCAGCAAGCTGTCCTGCACTTTTTCCTTTCCTTTCCTTTTTTGTAAACTGTTGGGTTACTTGTTTGGTCATTAATGAATCATACCCCTGTGAGCCCTGTTCAGCCAACACCAACTCACACCAGGCAGGATAAAAGGAACTTATCCTTTTCTTGCTGATTAAAGGCCAGGCAGGAAAAATAGCCAGGCTTCCAACCATTTTTGAAGTCTGATGTATCAATGGTAATTACAAAGCCAATACTTATGAATTTCTGATAAGTACCATCTGATTATCTGCCATTAAAGGACTAAAGTATTTACAGATAACCTTAAATTACTTGGGAATATGTACATGAACCTTCTTAGGGGCATAGATCTACAGTGTAATCTAAGGAGTAATATTTTGAGCTGAATGTTTAATACAAGTCTCCACAACAATAACTGAATATAAAACTGGGTGACATGTCTCCACTTCTTCCTACTACACAACACTCTACCTTCTGCACATACAGTCACTGCTGTTTTGTGCTGGGGATGTCATTTAGAGACAAAGTCTATTCAATAGCGATCAGGAGATGGAGCCAGGTGTTCCTTAGTTTGGCCCTTTGACCCATTCTGCATTCACTAACATGGAGGGAGAGGGGTTTTGGACCAATGCTATAGAGATGCTGTCCCCCTGTAAACAACAGAGGTCATTTGTAGTGAAGTAGGTGATTGTGACTAGGTGTGTAATGATATGGAAAATTTGATATCTTGATTATAGTGACCAAATTTCATGGTTATCGATATAATTGCGATTTTCTGAAGTGAAACAAAGCTTATTTATCAGGAAATGTTCCTTCAGTGCCAGTTTGATTTAACACTTAAACTACCTTTGAAACAAATTGAAAACATCACAATAAAACATTAGAAAATGCAGTTTCTTGAGCTAAAGATACAGACATGTAACCGGCCATCGATATGGACTCACATCATCAGCTTGTCATCATCTGTAACCATAACCACCATACATTCTTTCAAGTGTTCATTTCCATCAGCGATCATATTAAATGAACATGTTTACATTACGTCATGTTGCCTTACATTGTGCCAGCTCTGCTCAGTGGACCTGAGTAGACCAGGTGGTGTTAGTGTTGGGAGCTGTTTGAGTATGTGAGCTCAGTTCTACAGTGGATGCAACTTGAAATGGTCCCATCCCTTTGACATGGTCTGTCTTTCCTCTTTTCTTTCTTTTCTTGGCTTTCCTCCATCTGTCCTGTGATCGCTTCACTGAATTCTGGCAACGCTGCACATCAGTAATAAGTATGCCGTATAATACGAGTAAAATTAATTGAACAAAGTTTCGTTTACGGAAAAAAGCTGCTAATTGTCTCGAAACAAAACGGAAAGTGCTGCCAGGCAGCAACTTTCCTTCTGCATGCTCTGCAGACAGAACAGGTGTCTTCAGCCAGCTGTCCCTCAGCGGTCTTGTCCAATGGTTTCCGCTGAGCTTTTGATCTACACGCCTACGTTACAAGCTACATATGTGCGCTGTGCCTGCATTGGGAGACTTGGTTGAGGCTGTTATTGCATATCCCGATAAATATCCACCGAGATACTGCAAATAATTTACACAAAGACGGTAAATGCTACTGTGTAAATTTTTTTTTACTGGGATTCACTGTAATACCGTTAATCGTCACATCCCTGATTGTGACCAATAGCCACATTTTTGTTGTTAGGTGACATCTAATGGCCATAGTAATTATAACATCAGCAAAGGGAGCTGTCATGCAGTCCATCTCTCAGCAATCACTGGCCAACATCACCATGCAAACACAGTCCAAATGAAATAATGCAGGTGGTGTTTAATGCCTCATTGTGTATGTTTCAAAGCTAAAGAGATAGTCCTAAAAATTCACAGAACTATGTTTTGTTTAGTTGCCACCTTAATTTAGCACATTACAATGCTAAGATTTGCTGCTGCACAAACTGTACAGCTGAGACTGATGGAGATAAAGCAATTTAATTTTTCAAGCTTCTCGTGGTGAAACATCAGGCGATCACCGCAGTCATTTGACTTCATCCTCTGGGGACTGTGAATGCTCGTATGTAAGATATCATAGCAGTCTACCCGGTATTTGACAGACTGAGGTATTTCAGTCTAGAACAAAGTGGGTGGGACGACTAACGGATGGACTTGACGTTGTTGTCCCTGGAGCAGCGCTGCTGGTGTAGCTAGTGCTTATCCCGGCAGATACTGATTGCCAACCAACAAGCTACTATCTGCACATCCAAAAACAAATTAGGTCTCTGAATGCATATCAGTGCAGATTTTGTTCAGAGATAAAATCATAAGATCACAGGTACTGTTGCTTGAGAAGTGTGGGCTTCAGTACTCCATCCATGCTGCATCACCTTAAAGCCCTCTGTTTCGATCTAAAGAAACCAGGATTTTTTTGTAAGGCCTGCTGCTCAAAAGAACTGAGCATTGTAAATTGCTTTCTCATATTTCTATATAACCTTGATTTTTTTTACTTAGACCTTAAATGCAGTCTGGGATAACACCTTCATAAACAAATCTAGATTTTGGTGGTGTATAAAGAAAGGTCAGTGCCACTTGGCTGTCAGCAGACTGAACCTAAATCTTCATTCTCAGAGCAGGATATAAATCAAACATATTACTGTAGTGCCTCAGTACTCATCTGTGTGTCTGTGATTGCGCACAGTATTTGTGGAATTCCCTTCTTTTAGTGACACAATTTAGTTTCCCTGCTCCTCACCTTACAAATGTAAAGAGATTCTTTAAGAGTGTAATTGAAGTATAATCCCTAAAGGTCTCCTTTTCATGCAGACGATAACCAGGATGATGATGAAGTGGTGTGACATTCACTGCTTGAGCAAAGAGCTGCATCTCAAATAGCATCAGATTCTGTGTTGTGAATATAATGTGAGATGTAAGCTTGCACAGCAGAGAGAGACACAGTGATGGTACAATTGATTTTAGTTGGAAATAGAAAATCTTCTGTGCCTCTACTGAGGTCTAGATGACTGCAGTTTTTTTTGGTTTTGTTTTCAGATGTAATCAGGATATGATGATGGAGGGGAAGCTGTCAAATGCTGAATACTGATTTTTCATTAATACCTTCTACAACCATGTCTGCAGGCTGTGGCAGTCAGTGGTGGGAGAAACAACTAATCTCCAAGACCCACATTTTATTAATAGGTCTCATTTCATGAAATAGTGGAATAAAATGACATGCATTCAGAGTCTCTAATCGTGGCTTTCCCCAAAGGGTCTGCAGTGGAATTTAAGAATATCACATTTAATGGAAATTGGATTACCTTTTAGCTTTCATGTCCTTTTTGTGCATGGTTCACTTCATTTAACTGTCTCTCTGATGAAATGGCAGAGAAAATAGTTTTTCTTTCAGTCGTTACAAAGAACAAAACATATCAGAATTAAAAAGTCAAGAGGAGGAGAAGTCAAAAGTTTATTTGTCTAAACAAACATCTTAGATGTAGTCAAAACAATGTAAAATGGGCAAAATTCATCATTCATTTCTGCACAGGCAGAAATTTCATTTGAGAAAATGTCTGGTATAATGAGATGCTGATAGACGGGAATAAAATGGAAAACTCATTTAATGAAATCTGCTCAAGGCTGCAGTGATCCAAGATTACAAGAGATGATATTTACATGAAAAAAAAAATCTGATTTCTATTTTCTGTAATTCTGTCAGCCCTGCTCCATACAGAGAAACCACACATTGTTGATGTAGTCATTGCCCTTCAAAGGAAGTTGCTGTTCCTCTTTCAATCAACTGCTGGCCAGCATCCCTCCATGCAAACTAAAGGAATACTGTATATTCAGCAGGCAGAGGCTGTGTTGTATGCTACAGGCAGAATTAAGAGAAAAGCCTAAAATGAAGTTGCTTTATTATCTAAAACAACGTGCAATCTCGTCTAACCAGATCCCCACCTCCCTGCCCTCTTCTCTGCTTGTTTACTCCGCTCTGTGTTGACTGGGAAACAATTTCCAAATCAATTAACTTTGAGAAACACAATGAGGTGCTGCAGCACCAGTGGCATTGATGATGAGAGGCGGACAGGCAATTTGCCACTTGTGTGGACTTTAATGGTGCCGCCTAATGTCTATAAGGGAGGAGTGAGGCTATCTGCATTCCCTATTAAAGTAGGGAGGTGGGTCAACCTTTAGCAAGCACAATGACATTCAATAGTAGTTTACTGCTTGGGCGATCAAGCATTTAGTGCAACTTCACATCCTACTCATAACTATCAGTGGCTGACAGACTATGACACAAAAACACTTTTAATCAGGAAGAAAACTCCTAATTGAAAGTGTAAAATGAATTTTCAGGAATATTCTAAATTTTTCTTTTCGCTATGCATTATTCGTATAATGTAATTCATACACCAGGCAATTCAAAGTGCTTTACAGAGTACAATAATAGCAATTAGAATGATTAAAATCATTAGAATGATATAAGTAAGTTTACTTGGGATGTCCCTAACATAATGTTTGACTGTTTGTAATATTATGCAATGTTCAGCTGTCTTTTTCTGGTTAGATGATAGTGACTGAGTTTGGAGCCAGACAATTATTCAAAGCAAAATGAGTAAATCAATATCACATGGTGGTTTACAGTGTACATTTTATATGTTTGTCTTAAACAGCGTTCCTTGTGCCTACACACGCATTTGCTACCATGGCTTTATTTTTTGTCCTCAGACATCAGCACACCTACGTTTGCAAAAAATGCACCTTCATAAACTCCTTCATATTCAAACAAGCTCTGATCTATACACATAAACAAATGGTTCAGATAAGGTTCCTTTGCTTCAGACTTCACGAATCTAGTTTCAAGATGAGGAAAACACAGCTATGTGTGCTGTGAGCTGAGTCGACTGTGGTGACAAACCCACAGAGAATCATCACCCTGCAGCTCTGTGGAGGGCATCAATCAGCTCATTGTTTTGCTTGTCTGAACTTTACAGTGTTGGTTCGCTCTAATTGTTCTCGGTAAACCTACAGCTCTGGCTGGACAGCTGTAATAAACTCAATGCACATTAACCGCCCACTCACAGAGACAGATAACGTTAGCTAGCAGCTGGTGAACTCTGTGGAACATTTTACAGCTAAAGAACCTGCTATTTTTCTCCTGAGTGGGTGGAGACCAAAATGACGCTAAAATTTCCTTGATGCACAGAAACAGGACTGGATTAATGCCAATGATCTTGCACGCTATGCTGACGATGATGGGTGCAACTATTTGCAAACAACAACCCATATCAAGCCTTTAGGGTAGTATGTGTATGCTGTGATTCAAAACAGACTCAAATAATCATTGTCAATGAATTGAACTCTTTAATATTAATTAAACAGGAAATCTGGAGAACATGAAACATTTGATCTTTTGAAGATCAACATCATGAGGTCTCTACAAGCTGTTTGCAATGAAATCAATTAGTTGTTTAATGTGCTCAGAACTGAAGGTATTGTGTAAAACCTTGTAATGTAATAGACCAAGTATGCAGCATTACATCGAGCTTAAGGTTACATTTAATTTTACAGGTATTCAAATGTTGACATGACCTCATTCATTCATGCATAGACTGCACGTGGCTACAGATGCATACTTGGCATGAAAAGATAATAAAATGACATAATACTGATGTTAAGGTGTTAAGGTTGGCATTGAAAAGAGCAATGAACGCAGATCTGTGTTGAAAAATACAACATATTCCATGTGGGTTGACATATGCTCTCCATATACATAAACACAGCCCTGCAGACTCATACAAAAGAACAGTAGTTTGCCCGTGGTGGTACATTCGTTAATGTCTGTTTTGGACTTCATGACTGTTTCCTGTCATGTCTGCACAGAGCAAAAAATGTTTCTCATCCTTCCAGCCACCAGTTCATTGTTTTTTGTTTTCCCTACTAATTGCAGCTACAGGTGTGTGTTTAACACTGAAAACTCTTGTGTTGAGGCAATCTGTACAAATTCATTAACTGTTTCGTCCTGACATCCTCACGTCCGTTTCACTGTTTCACACTAATGTCTGATGTAGATTGAGGCTTACACAAACTCTTGCTCATATATACACACATACATACACACCTTGAAGAGTGGAGATGGATATATAGGGAGACATCAGGTAGGGTAGAATGGCAGGTCATTAACTGAACCAATGAAACATGCATCCAGGCTCCGCTGCTCTGACCTGCCTTGGCAGACAGCAGTGTTATCACATACTCTATTGCTCAACCTTGCTAAGACCATCTGGGGACTGCATGCATGTGTGTGTACGTGAGAATGTGTGTATGGGTATTTGTTTGTGTGCCTTAAGGTTGGCCTTAAGGCACACACACGCACATGCACTTACTGTACCTTGGTTGGTGACTGTGGAGATGAAAGGGCAGGGTTGGAATGTTGATCTTGACCTTGGTGGTTCTCACTTAAGTTTCATCATGAACAATCCTCTGTGTTTATGACCTTGTGCCTCTGAATGCTGCAGATTGGAGTAAAATTTAAGATTATAAGAAATTTTATGCGAGTTAGGGGCTGCAATCATGTGTTCAGCAAAAGACAAGGTCAAAATCCACAATCCTTGCTCTGTGAAAAAAAAAAAATCTTACATTTAGTAGTTTACTGATGCTTTTGCCAAAAGAAAATTCAGTCACTTTGACTGAGACCAGCATGAAATTTGTGGGTCCTTCGCCTGAATGTATCCTTGAATAAAAGGGCCATTTTGGATCTTCGTCAGGCTTATTTGATCTAAGCCCCAAGAATGAGAGTGAAAAGAACATGTATAAAAGCAACGTTTTACAGACCAGCTACTGGGTGCCTTTTCAAGTTGCCTTTTAGTCAGCACCAGCACAGTGGATGTAGAGCAATTTTAAGCCTTCATTAGTGACCCAACCCAACACAGATCTTCAGTTGTATAGAAACATCACAGATAAAAGCTTGAAGCAGCTGATTCCAGTATGCAGGTGCTTAATTCGTGTTATTTTTTTGTCTTTTATTTTTTACTGAACTCCCTCTTTCTCTCTGTGTCCTCAGCTGTTGCTGTCCATGGTGCTGAACGAGTATCTTCTGCACTGGTAAGGATTCTCACTCTCAACTGCTCTATATTCTGTGCTGACTCAACATGCACATGAATATGTTTGACTTACTTGCTTTATAGTCAGGACAGGGCTACCATTAAAAAGGGCACAGGATCACTGTTTACGCACGCAGGTCAGAATGTCAGCATTAAACAACATAACCATATCAGAGCAAATCACACCTGTTGTGTTCTGACTTCATTTGAATCAGGTTATGAACTTCATTAACATCTATTCAAGAATGAATGTGTGATAAAGGATAAAGAAACAGAGGGCTGAAGAGTGAGTGGTATATGAAGGAAAAAGAAAACCAAGTGAAAAAATAAAGGGATAATAGGACAGCAGCTGTTAAAGTCTTATTTCCCTCCACTGTCTATGACGAAGCCCAACTTTGAAGATGATGGCGCTGACCTCCCATTCAGAATAAATAGCACTTGGAAAGACTTTGAGAAGAACGAGATTTTGGTTGTAGTTATTAATATTGAAAATTGGTATTCTGGAGTTATGAGGAGTGGTGTAAAGCTGCACGGTGAGAGTTCAATTCAGGATAAGCTGTTTTCATAACTATTTTCAGCTCACATTTTAAAGGACAGAACATTCAATTTATGAAGCAACGACCCCTTCTTAACACATTGGGTGCTGATTTGAGTGGTTAGGTTTTTTGCTCCACCTGATCACACTGGAAAATACTACATCAATCAAATTGATAGGATAAAACAGATTGCTTTCTCAGTCTCCAAAACTGAAAATAAATCTCAATTTCTACCACTTAAGTGAAATAGAAAAACAAGGTAGAATATATTATTACTTTTATACATCTCTGGTCATCTTTGGTCACCTGCCCAAAAATATTGTTTGGTATCTACTGACTGTAAATATGTGTATTAATATGCTAATACACTAAGTAAGACAAATATTCAAGCTAAACATTAGGGAGCGGAACAGCAGAGTAGATTCTACTTTTGCACCTGCCTGAAAGGAAAAAGAAATTAAACTCACTGCATGAAATTGTCTCTAAATGCAAAAGCAATCATCAATTACTTCATAATTGCCTTTTCGTGCTGTTCTGATCACAATAGAATAATGTGTACCACTGTGTGCATACATTAAACCAGAATTACCATTAGAGCAGTGGCTCATCACCAGGTAAAGTGTTAATTACAGCAGAATGAAAGAAATGCTCCCAGGGGCCCCAGCTGAATGGAACTTCATGGAGTGAATTAGTGGGCTTGATAGAGGAGGATTCATTTTCTCTCCATTTTGCGCATACTTTCATGGACACACACTAACACACAGACACACACACACAGTCTGCGCCCATCCGCCTTTGCTCACGTGTAACCACATGTGTGTCCTTGCAGTCAAGCTGTCACGACGCTCAGGTTTCACCTCAGTCGACCCTTTGCTTTTGGGCCATTGTGTGCTCCTTTTCAATTTCAGTCTGCCCCGCGGTGGATACAAGCCATTTTGAAAACTGCTGAGTGTATCAAACTTTTCTGCATGGCTACCGAGGAAGAAAAATCAGCTCATCAGAAAAAGCTCTCTGGGGCTTCCAGACAGGCTGAGACAAGGACTGGTCAATTTACACCTCAGGAAGGTGTTTCACACTCGTGTTGCGCTTCTGTCTCTGCAGGGTGTCTCTGCAGTGTGAGCGTTTACTCTGGGTAAATTACTCTATTAAGAGGGTGGAAAATCCATTTCAATTTAATATTAATAACAGAGCATATCGGTGAGATGACTGTATGGTTGATGATCTCTTGAGCAACTTTTTGGTCATTATGGTTTGCCTCTTTAATGTTATAGATTTTTAGCCATGCTGGTGGTGTGACTCTGGGGATGCAATGTGTCAGTCAATCCATCCCTTCACCACGGGATTTCATATCTCAACCACTATTGGATGGATTACCATGGAATTTTGTTGTGGCCCCTAGAGGAGTTTAATGACCTCAGGCTTTTCCTTCAGCTCTGCTGGCAGGTGAGAGTTTTTTAATGATACTTGATGTTCACATGCTAACAAGCAAAATCAAGATGGTGAACATTTTACCTGCTAAGCTTCCCCACGTCATTGTGGTGTTGAAGCACGCCGGTGTTAGCATTTAACTCGGCTCGGTGTGCCTAATAACCTACCCACTGAGTGTATATTTTTAATATTTATACTTTGCTATTGACAGTGTAAAAAGTAATTTTTCTTTGTTTCTCTGTCCCTCAGACACTCTGTAATAAAGTTCACTCAGTAGAGGTTATTTGCAAAGCGAAGACTGCTTTGAGTCACTTTTCCATTTTAATCAGATCAGCCGCTGAAACTATTACCACAGATTTGCTCTTTCATCACTGTTTGCTTTTCTCTCTTCCTCATACAGCTGTTCCCTGTCTGCTCCTATCTCCCACTGTAGATCACCCATTTCTACCCCCAGCTGCTTCGTGATTACATTTTCACTCATAACCCTCCCACATCCCTGCGCCCCCAAACACACGCACACATCCATCTCCCTTTTCCCATACCTATCTTAGATTTTGATTTGGGTCTGGCCGGGGCATGTTTGCGCTCTTCCTTACACTCAGCAGCCAATATAAAAAAGAACAGCATGGTTGATTATTGTTTGCAAGATGTGTGTGTAGGAAGACAGGGTAAAGAAAAAGAAGGGAGAGGTGGGGATGCGGAGATTGCGAGGATTTATTTTATAGACAGTACCTCCTGGTGGGATGTGCGGTGTTCAGCCTTTCTGTGGCTGCCAGGAGGGTTCATGATCCCACTGTGCTGCTCCAGTCTGAATGAGTGTTTCACCTCATTCATCCATTCAACAACCTTTCACTTGTTCCACATCTAGCCAGTACCCTTACTGCAGCATCAGACAGAGTACACCCTATGATTTTTGCAGGGTTTTAGATATCGCTGACAGTGAAAGGTCTCGAGACACATTCGAGTGACGTGAGAAGTGCGTTTATGTATGTTGGCTGGGAAAGAGAGCTCCGGGTGTCAGATAAAGCATGTCAGATTTCAGAAACAGGGGAAGTTTCCAGAGGTTTGAGAGGTTGGTTGTAAATCAAACAATTTACAGAAAAGTCAGATAAATTGGGAATCGTGTTACAAGTACTTTCGAGGAAGAAAAAAAACGGTTTTGCGTCTTTTATTGTATCATTATGTGCAATGATGCAATGTTGTGAGGAAAATTGGGATGGGGATCTAAAAACAATAAAATATTGTGTCTAGACTGTCGTGGTGAGTTTTGTTGTTTCGTGCTCATTTGTTTAGAAAAGCAATATCTTCAGCCAAAGTGAAATTTGAGTTTTCAGACCCGCTCCCTCTGTCTTCTGTTGTTATGTTTTTCCCCACAATCATCAAAATTATCTCTTGGAGAAGATGAACTGCATCAGAACAGTGAGCAAAAGCAACCACACAAATCCATTTTCTCCCTCTTTTCTTCACGGAGAATGACCTTTGTGAGTACTCGGCCAACTCCGGAACCGTTCAGGCAAAGAGTGGTCCGGTGGGGCCGCTGTCTGTTTCTGTGTGTCTGCCATAGTGCTGTTGCCCTTTTCGCCTACAATTGCACTTCCATTTGAAGCAACTGATTGCTGTGGCTGTGCCCAGGGGTACTGGGGAAGAGACATTCAAAGCGGTGCCCTTCTGCTCATTTTACGGCCCACAGACCATGGCACCATTGGGTGGTCTCCCGCGCCAACTAGAATTGGACTCCGCATCCTATGAATCAGACTCTGCCATCTCTTTTGACCAGGTAATGAGAACCAAAGCAGAGCGTGAGCCCGGAGATTACACAACAGGTTTCTCGATTGTTTATCAGGGAGGAAGCAGGAAGCGTTTCAGAATGATACTGTAAATCTGGCTGAACTAAGCTTGTGTAGACAGTCACTTTATATGAAGTTACTTCTTTTTCTGTTTTTACCATTTGTCCTGGGCTTTGTGCTTATCTCACCGAGCTGGTAGAGGAGGAAGAGGAGAGAGATAAAGGTGTGAGGACATCGCTTCAAGCTGTGGAAAAACAAAGAGCAAAATCATACAGTGAAAAAAAGCATAATTACTGTGACTACTGTGAAAAAACATAATTGGTTTCCATCCTTGTGGTTATCTCACATGTAGATGGATGCCAAGATTTACTGAGAGGCTAGCCTACGTGTCTGCAATCGTGGATGCACAGAAAGAAAGAAGGAGCAAAGAAGTGAAACATTTTACTAGTGTTTGCTCTGCGGGAGCTCTGTGCTTAAGTCCTTGTCTTTCTTAAGCTTTGCGTGAGACTCCAGAAGTCTTTGGGACATGCTAGATTTTAATATGATCTGGGGTCGCTTTTTACCCCTTGTGGAAAAGGACACAATGTCCTGAAGAGAGACAGAGAGAGGGAGACAGAGACAGGAGGAAGATAAAAGGAGGAAGAGCAAATGGAAGATTAGAGTGGAAGAGAGAAAATCTGAGAGAGCTGGAAAAGGGAAAAAAAGAGTGAAAAAGTTGAAAGAGAAAGATAACACTCAATAGAATATTCATGAACGTTGCCTCATATTCATTCATGCTCTGCTGCTGGTGATGATGGGACCTTGACATCAGAGCCCCTGCTTTCTGATAAGCATGCGTTCATGTGCTCCCACCCACCCCATAGTTCCCCCATGGCCCTGGCATCCCGGCCACACTGCACCGTGCTAATCCTCAACCTCCGCTCGAATCCCCGGCTATAGGGACCCAAGTCGTCTCCTTCCCCAAAAGCCTCGGAGGCTCCTGAGCCGCAGTACTTATGTGTGTAATATGATCAGGCTGGAGCAGAGCCCTCCACCACTGAGGACAGCTTGCAGTGGAGATAATTTTGACTGAAGGGAAGTCACATTTCTCACTCTTACATGACTGCCTGGGTGAGGGAGCACATGCAAAGGAGCTAAACACACACCAGAGGAAACCATGACCAAAGCATGTGTATCATGTACAAGTACTCACTGCAGGGGCTGAGATGTTTTTTTCTTCATTGTATGAGCATTTGTTTTGTTGTGCTTATCCTGCTTTGTGAGCAGGGATTGATTGGTGGGTGTCTTAGTTGTGAAGATTCTTCACCAACTTAATTCATCTTGAAGTTGACCTCTTGCTATATCTAAGGGCAGAGGATGTTGTCATGATGAAGCCCTTTGAGACAAACTGTTTGTAAAAATGGGCTATACAAATAAAATTGCCTTGCCTTGCCTTGCCTTGCCTATTGCAACTATAAAAAAAGCCAGAGTCATTTTTCCATGAACACCTCTCCAGCAGGACTCTCTTCATCTCCACGGCTCTGTTATGGGCTAAAGCATCAACATTACCAAATATGAGCCCATCTCTTGAATTGTACCAGAGGCAGAGCTGCTTGTTAATAAAAAACATTAAAAAAGACAGAAAACATCATCTGAAGATATTTCTGCTTTGCGAGTGTCATTGGTGGAGATGACAACAAAAAAGAGAGGTGCCGCAGTATGCAAGACACAGTATTGCATAAAGCAGCACACATGCACCATGGGTTCAAGGATATTACACAGCGTACAATAAAATTTGTAATACTAGACTCATTTTACTGTTGTAAGAGATTTTCTGCAAGCAGTAGCACATAAAACATACTGACATAAGCAAAGCCACATAGTGAAGGTCTATAAAATGAAACCACTGGTCTGGGTAAAATAAGGGAGGTAGAAGAATGACCAAAAAATTGTAAGTTATTCTTAATGTTATATTTAACAAATAAGGATTTTTGTCTTCTTGGTGATGCTGAGGACTGGAGGCAGCCTCCCCTCAGTGCCATGGAGTGTTTCAGTCAGTTTTATGCAGTGAGGTGTAAGTAAAGGTCTGGGCGGTGATCAGGCAGCCATGGAAGAGACTGACAGACCTGGAATTACTGGCTGGTATTTTTATGAACAACAGTCGAGTCCTAACCTTAACCAAGTAATCTGCTCAGCCTTATGTATTTGGCTGAAGACGCTGTTTAGTTGGAGATATTGTGGAAAACAAGAAATGATTAGTACTGAACATCATCCAGATTGTACCAAAACATTTCAAGTAAAATAAGCACCAAAATGAATACACCTCATACATGTGTATCAGCCTTTCTGA
>OMNW01016469.1:38432-70156 GCA_900303245.1 Selene dorsalis
CACATAGGTGCATGTGGCACACTCACAGCTATAGCATTATCTCTTCCACAAACACACACACACCCACAAACAGCCACTTACTGCATCTTGTTAGTTCACTGCACAATTCAGGAAACAGAATTACCCCCCAAAATTTGTTGTGGATGTAATGTTAAAAAATAAATGAAGAGGAGGGGGGGGTGTAAGTGGGAAAGAGCCTCTCTGCAGTGCTGCCTGTACAGTGTGATTCAGTGGATAACAAATCAGATTCTCCGTGGTGCCCTCATTTTAACCCAGGTTTCCTGGAAACTATGTGCATATTGGAAACAATTTACAGGACATGCAATGTCAACATTCAAGCAAACAGAGGAAGCTGTGCGTCTTTTATGCAGCAAGGTGAGAGAAAAGGTGTGGAGAGCTGGGTGGCAGTGGGCTGCACAACAGACTAATGAGATTAATGGACCTGGGATTATCATTTGCAATCTTTATGAATGACAGTCGTTCCTTATCTTTAACCAGGTGATTTTGGTGATAAAATCAGTGTATTTATCACAACTATTTGGGATAAATTGAAAGTTGTGCTTCTGCCTCTCCAAAAAGTTGAATTGGATGTGGTATACAAGTGTGGTATTGTAGCCTGGCAGCACATTTAGTCTAAGCACGTCTCTTTCAGACAGCCACGAAGATCGTCGGGAAAAAAGAGGGCTAGGGTTACTACATTCCTTATACGTGAAATCTCTGCTTAGGGAGGCACCATAGAGTCTACATGACCCAACACATACTGAATGCAGGCGTCAAAATTCTGCCCTCAGGCCAATTGTTCAGAATGCCAAGAGCTCATCCATTCCACCTTCCAACAAGATATTAAATAATGAGGAAGTTACACCACCTACTCCACTGTTGTTATCAAAACCACAGCTTTTTATATTTACTTTAGAGGAATATCACTGTTTTCTCATCCTGACTCACATTCCACGTATGAGCCTATAGGCACATTTTCTATATAGGATTTATGTTCTTCAGTAGTGTATTGAGGTATGAGAGAGTTTTGGGGAAGTTAAATACATCTTACCTTACCTTATCAGACCATAAACCATAGATACAAGAATTACTGAACTGAACTCAAAAAGACGTCGGTGAACATAATCCATGGTTTCGCCAAAACAGCCACATTGATTCTTGTCTGGCAACAGGGTCATACTATTTCATCACTGTTTCAGCCAGTTCTGTGTTTTTCTGTTCACAGTCACAACCTATACAATAATAATACAGTGTTGTGGGAGCCCAGTCTATAAAGGCAGCCTAAGTAGGCACAGATTCCTTCAATGGTATCTGCCTGTGGCTCTGTCCTTTTTGTAACACTCCATCCTATTCAGTATCACTCTGTTATTCCCATTTCCTGGGCTGACTGGCTCCACCATTCACCATTTATTCAGTTCCTCTCTTCTTTCTCTGCTGCCAGCAACATCGATGCTGTTTTATGCACATGTGTAACCATGGTCACTGGCAAATAGAGCTGTATAGTACCATTCAAGTTTTGTGGTAGTGACGTTATTTGCAGAATGTGCAGCCTTGAGATAGATTCCACAGTGTCACATTTAGGTCGCTTTCACACCTGAAAGTCCAGACCACGGTCCGGACCAGAGGGAAGAAATGATACATTGTTGCAATTAAGTTTTGGTGCGGTCTGTGTTCACACTGTCCTTTGTCAAAAGGAACCTTTTTTCTAAACAAATGACAAGCGGTCTACAGGTCTTTTAGGTTGCTGGTGGGTTTCCTAGGAATGTGTTCATAAAGTCATAGCATGGGAACTTGTCCTTTTCCTCACCAGAGCTACCGCTTTTACAAAGTGCATCGTGCACTTTTATGTATTGTTGCCTTAGCTTTGAGCCGACACTGCTCCACTGTCCGTTCAGTCCCCTTTTCTGTCAGCTTATCGCTGAACAACTTGAAGACCTCGCTGTTCCTGTGCGTCTCCATAAGCATCCGAGAAACCGTGTCGTCAGCCTATACCTCAAGAAGCGCCCTCACCTCCTCATTCCCTCATGTTTGGCCTTGACTCATGGCGTTTGTGAGCTTGTCACTGGCGCACATCTATCTTCAACCCATGATGCACTGCTGTTTTGGTTTGCTTCCTGTATTTGGTCCTATTAAAAGTCCGATTATGTTCTCACCTGAAGAAAACCGGACCATGGTTTGACTTCGAACCGGACCAAGTCCCGACTTTTTTGAGGGACCATGCTTGTTTGATCCGACAAAGGTCCGGACCATGGTCTGGGGGAGTGTGAAAGCGACCTTAAAGTCATATCTGTGAAGTAGGCTCTGTTACACAGTCATATTTCATACTATCTGTTGTAACTGTGTATTCTGGTGGATCATTTTGATGTTTCAGGAAAAGCACATATTTCAGACTTTATTGATGTGCTTTCTGTGAAACAAACACATGGAGCATATTAAGAAGATCTGTTCTTGTTGCTCTTGATCCTCCACTCC
This sequence comes from Selene dorsalis, assembly GCA_900303245.1. NCBI lineage: Eukaryota > Metazoa > Chordata > Actinopteri > Carangiformes > Carangidae > Selene > Selene dorsalis. The sequence goes on from OMNW01016469.1 coordinate 40,905, forward strand.
CACACAACTACCCTCAGCCTGCTGAATTTGCATGTATCCAAAGGCATGAAGAGCAGATTGATTAATCAATTTCATTTTGATCGCAAATTTTATTTTGAAAAATACCTCATATGCCATAATATCTTTCCACTGACTCCAACAACGTCTCCAGTCCTTACATAGGTTTATATCTTGCACAAACAGAATAGATTATGTTTGTGGGAATGATTAAAGCATGTAGATATTTCATCTAACTGTCTGATGATGAAGTACCTGCAGTGTGTGCGTTCTTTTATGCATCAGGTCTGTGCTGGGACAATCTATTCCTCCCATTACTGTCTGAGATTCATCCATAATAGTCATGAGCTGCTCTGAAACTTGAGCATATTCATGGCTGGAAAACTGATGAGCTGCGGTTTAGTGTTTCACAGAGATTAGTAGTTTTTAGGCTTTTGGGTTTCATAAAAGTACACTGCTGGTGAACGAATACTAAAACAAGACTCCCACCTCGCTACACTCTTGAGGACACACTTTTGCTATGGGCTAAATGTTAACACCAGCATGCTAAATGCCTGCACTGACAATACTTAATGCTGATGTTTAGCTATAGATATTAAGGTAGAACAAAAAAAACAACAACAGTTGGTTTTGCCAGACTGTGCTCTACTGAAAAAGAACAAAACAAGCCAATAAGCCGTTTCTCCAGCAGCTAATAACTTTTGCATTTTAAAACATTGTCTGTTTGTAGGATTTATCATCTGGGCCCAGTTGTTCAAAGGAAATCTGATCGGATTTTGGATAATGGGTTGGATCAAATCTTGATAATTGGTTGTTCAAAACTAAAAACGGATTCTGAGATTGGATCAGATCATGTGATCCAATCTTGGTTTTAATCTGGATACAACCCTCAGTTTGTGTTGTTCAAAACCTTTCAGAAGGATCAGGATAAGTTTGATCCAAAAAAACCAGGACTGTTTTGATCGGGTGGATTGAGGGTGGATTTCAGGAACAAAATGTGATCAAACTGGTCAGATAAACAACAATTATAATGTAGTATATATGAAATTATTTATTTATATTTTGCACCTGATTTCCAAATCATAAGAGAGATAAAGTAAATAAAGTTAACTTTTGATTATTCCACAAATAAAGAACTTTTTCTAAACCACTGGATATTTAAATGAAATTTGAAGTCTGAAAAACAAAGGATTTCAAAATCTGGATTTCAAAATCTGGATCATTTTGATCCAGCAAAATTTTGCTCTGTTAGCAAAGTGACTGGATTTATACGATAGATAGATTTCTACGCTAAATGACGTTAATTGTAATCGATAAAAGTCGCATTTTGATCAACACTGTGTCTCAAATGATTTATTTCACTTGGTAGCCATGTAATAAGCGGGATAATGAGTGAGCCGGTCATGATGGAGAAATAAACCATGACAGGATGAATGGAACCTCGACGCGAATAAAACGCCAGAATGAAGGCGTTCACAGTAACGTGAGTGAATGAGTTCATAAACAATTGAACGCGTTCAGACACAACACTGAATTTTAGAAAAATTCCCCTGAAACTCATTTTGCTGGTTCAGAGTTTTCTTGGAAAACAGGGATCAGTTTTTTAAATCTAATCTGCAGCTGCGGGTCACATACACGAATGTCGCACAAATCTATCCTGGGAATTATCTCTTACACACAAAAACAGACTGTGAGCGCCAGATAGGTAGTGCATCTAGTTAGTGCATCGCACAGTTTAATCCTCAATTCCAGCTCACGATATCAATAACATTCTGAAAAAAATAGTAATAATTGCAGGCTTTCTGTCCAGTTGACTTATCGTTGATTGCAAAGGGCTCAGATGAGATTACAGCCTGTGGCACAGATGTAATTGATTTGCTTTGCACCTGCAAACATCCACCACCACCAAGCTCAAGGCTGTGGGTTGGTTTATTAATTTATCAAAGTCAGACGTCAGAGAAGGCTTCCCAGGCTAAAAGCCTACGTGTAGTATGCCACCTTTTATAGCAACCTCATGTGACTCCTCACCGTCAACGTGCATCTGGGCTGTCAGGGATTTTACCCTCATTTAAGCTGCATATTTGACAGGAGCCGTGCTCTCACTCATCATCTGTCTGCCTCAATAAAGTTCATGTGATCGCACACAAACCTGCCTATTGCTTCTGTGGCTGATTAGAGAGGCATCAAAGTCTCAGCCTTTGGCTTTGAATACTTCACATGTCAGCTTATATGTAAGTTGTATTGAGTAATAACCCCATTTTAAACAACCCTTCTCAATTTAACATGGACCCTTACCAACAACAACCTCTTTTGGAAATATAATCTCTCTAAGTCCAACCCAATTAATTTTACTTTTAAACTTTGTAGAAACTTTCCAGCTAGTTTCTATTCCAAGTCTATTCATTAACCAGATCGAGTGGTTTGAAAACAATCTTCTTTTAATTGTCTGTGTTTGATTCCTATCAAAGCAGGGGCTGTAATTAAAAGAGAAACAGATAGAGGGGGGATACATTGAGAGTTAAATGGCAAAAGTGATCTTCAAAGTGTCAAAGAAAGAGAGGAAGCACGGGCTGGGAGATGACTCGCAGGTCTCTTAGCTCTTCAACACTAATTTGTTTGTTCAAAGATACACCGTGATAACTGGTGTTCTAACATGAAATTTATGCACATAATTCAATATTAATGTTTACAGAAACATTATAGAGGAAGTAATTCACCCAGCCTGAGAGCTTGTCAACAGGGCAACAAAACAACAACATCAAAAAATGTTGTTTCTCTCGCCTGCAGCCTGGAAATAATCCATCATCAAAACTTTTCCACTGAGATAGAGAAGTCTGATTCTGCCTGAGATCATCAAATACTGAACGCACACTGTGTGAACTACCGTGAATATAACATACACAGACACACACACACACACATATATATATATATATATATCCTCTACAACCATATTTTAATCCTCTGTTATCTTTATATTTTGCCGCAGTAACTTGATATAATGCAGCATTACATCTCATGTCTATCATTGGGCAGTGAGTCACAAGCCCAAGGTTCATTTTCTATGTTATACAGATAACCATGTTCACTCTGTGACAGTATCCCGTTACATATATTTCTGCTCGCCACCATGAAAGCAGCATTATCTCTCTGCTGACCCACAGGCTGACCTGCACTGTTAACGGGTTATGCTGAAAAAGTGCTGAGTGGCCGTTTCCCACAAATGGGATTTCCTTATCTCCAGTTTGAGGGTATTCTGTCATCAGAAATAGATGACTCCCTCTGTTTTGCCCTGTAATTAATTCCATCTTCTTCTTTGCTTCACATTCTTCCTCTCTGACAGGTGAAACAGATAAAGCAGGGAGAGCTGGTGATGCTGTGGAGGATCTCAATTTCACAGGGATAGATGATGTAGATTCAACAAGCATCAGATGATGTCTTAAAAAGCCAAGGAAGGAGCACAAATGAGGATTATAGATAACATCCAAATTTGATTTTATAATTAAAAATTGATATACACATTCAGTTATTTAACATGCAAATGGGGGAGATAATTTTAAAATTTGTAAAGAGCCTCTGCAGTGCTATGAGCTCAACTGATTTATGCTCACGTGCTAATCGCTAATTTGCTGTGTTTATAATGTAACATTTGCAAAAATTACACACACACGTACACAGTTATAGACCTCAGTGTGGTCGCCTGCTGATGAAGTGTGTGGGCCCTGCGCCCGCCGTGGGCCATCTCATTATCTCCACTTCCACCAACGTTGTGGAACTGGTGAGAAACGTCATCGCACCAGCTGTGACTGACAGGTGAAGTCAGGACATGCTCTGCACCGACACCAGCGCTCAGCACAGACTGGCTGTAGTAAAAGTCCATTTTTCTTCCTCAGAGCTCAACATTTTCTGACAACCAGCACATTTCCAATCCATCAGTTCTGGGCAATATTCATCAGAAAAGGAGAAATGATTTGAGACTTTATTTATTTAAGAACAGACCAGAAACCTTGAGAACGAATGAAGTTTTTTTTTTACACAGAGACTAAAGGATGTGTGTGTGTGTTTTTGAGTGCCAGGTGCGAGAAGGAAAAAAAAAATACAGATTATTCATGGATGAACACAGAGTGCTTTAATAGTCTTGATAATTCTGTTCTTTCCTCTCTCATGTCCTTGGCAGTGTTGCAGGTCATCACACTGACACTGCTCTTGGTCAATCAAGGTAATCAGTGACTCATTGCGGACCACTCCTTGTACATTTTTCAACTCTTTAATGATGCGTACGTGCACCTGCCAACAGACAGAGGGAGAAGCGTGAAAAATCATCCCTCTCTTTTTCTGACCTCCTCCCGGTTCTCGCTCTTTTAACTCCCCATCTCCACGCATCCATTAACGCCAGCCCTATTCTCCTCTGCTTTGTACTGTTGACTAGGTGCAATATCGTTTCTCTCCTCCTTGACATTGATTCCCCTGATTTAAATCATCCAACTCATGACACAAATTACCTGTAATTTACAGCCACCCCTCCATTTCACTCATAATATGCTCCAGTGAGAATTCAATGTTCCTTCTGTCTCTTTCTTTTTTCCCCCTCTCTGTTCGTCCTGCTCTTTGTTCTCCTCCTCACACCCAATTTTTTTTTTCTCTCTCAGTCTCCTTGCACTTGTACCTTTACTGCATCACGATTTATGGCCCTGGCTCTTCCTTGTATCAGAAAGAAAGCCTATGCAAGCATAGAGTGAACTCAACCACCCTCCTTTAGAATGTGTGCAGGGATGTAAAGCTGGAAATGAAGTGTCAGCCCTGCCACTTAAATAGACAAAGGCCGGATCCATCAATACTCAGCAAAAGATAATGTTGGCATGCATCACAAGAAAGGCCTATTTTACTGTAATACCCAACGTATTTGTTCATCTTTTTTTTTTTAAACACACCATAAGTTGATCAGCTTCTCCACAAGGGTCCTCAACAGGAGAGAAAATGTTTTAACTCGACACTAGCTGAAGGATGTTGTCATGTTTCAAATGGTTTTTATATTGGGTTTTTTTTGTCACTTTTTTTGAAAAGTTAATAGCAATTTCCTGGTTGATTCAACATGTGACAGCATAAATCCTGACTATAGTTTCCCCCTGTGAAGAGGAAATGTAAGAGAGAGATTTAAGAGAGCATCCAAAACATCACATCAGGGCCATTTAATCTGAAATTTGGGACTCACCCAGAAAGAAAGGCGGGGTTGGACTGTGTCACAAACCAGTGAGTGGAAAATGTCCTTTGTCGCTTTACTGTCTGCAGGTAAGAGCCTTGCAGATGTGGCTCTTCAAGAATTGAGGTTCCAATCACCTCTGAAATGGAATTATAGAGCACTTCACAGCTCAGTGGCATCTGAACGCTCTCAGCAGTATAGGCTATGAAGGGGACGAGGCGCAGACAGCTAGAAAATGATACAGACAAAAAGAAACTGAAGCATGCACATTACCTGCTACCTTCACAACCCTTGCTCTTCTGTTTGCTGTTCAAACAGTCTATTTGTCCTTTCTTTGTTTTTTTCTATTTTTGCTCTCACCAAATTGCAATGCTTCGAGTCTGGATTGCAATCAAGACCTCATGGACTTATGGTGTTGACAGACTGCTGAGGGAGATGAGTGCAGATATCTTGGGAAGGAGAAGAGAAACCTGTGGGATGAATAGTAAGGATTTGTTTGGCTCAGTAAAATACACTTTTCTTGTCAGAAAATGTTCCTGCACCTGAATCTCCAACATGACTTCAAGTTTTCCTTTGACTGACTGTAGAAATTCTCAACGCAATGGCAAAGTCTCTGACCTTCAAGTGCTGATTAAGAGTATGTGTCTCTACGGAGAGTTAAAAAAAAAAAAAAAAAACAGTCTGGAGAGAATGTAACAGAATCATATTAAAGTCGTGTGCAGATAGAGATCTTCCAGTAAATAAAAAGGTTGACATTTATGGTTTCATTTCGTGTTGACCTGCTGTTTCCTGCAAAACAACATAATAAAGAAAAAAGACAACGGAGAGCACATAATGTCTGCCTTCAGTCAATGCAACACAATTCGAGACAACAGAGATGTTGTAACTGCAGAAACTGAAACAGCTCCCTCATTAATGTTTCATTTGGATGACATCATACTGTTGGCCTCTTTTGTTTTCCATGATTTCTTTCATGACTTCCTCTTTTTGACCTATAGGTTCATTAAAGTCGATTTGATGCATAGTTCTGTGTAGTTAGTCACATCGCAGTGATGGGACTTCACAGGTCAATAGCTGGCAGACTTGCACTTTCATTGCACTTAAAGTATGGCAGCAATACTACACATCAGGATTTCACCTTTTACATCTGACAACTCAAATAGCTTTCTGCCTGAATAGTGCTTGATTGAATTGCTGATGTGTGTGTGTGTGTGTGTGTGTGTGTGTGTGTGTGTGTGATGAGGTTGGAATGAAAAGTGGAATGATAGAGTTGGGGTGTTTATTGTTATTGTGAAACTTGGCTTTCATCACACACACACACACACACACACACACACACAAACACAACTTTAATCTCCATCGTACATTTTGCCCCAGCCTGATATTGTTATGCTTTACAACCGCCAATCAAGCCCTGTGGAGAGCCGGGGCCAGCCTCAGCACTGAGGAGATTAGACTGGCCGGCCAATTTAAGTTTTAGTTTTCTACTGTTGTGGTTAAAGGTAACAGCTCAGTGTCAGTGTAATCTGTGTTCCACATTTCGACTATACCTGTTTCCAAATGAGCTATCACGCTTTTCCCTTAACTCATTTGTAAAGCCATTCATATCGCAGCTCGTAATGTTTTAGTCTTAGAAAAAGCCGCTGTTGTGCTCCCACCTACTTTCATCTCTCTCTCTTTACCTTTTGCTTGCGGCTGAACATCCAGCCTGTTCTGCCAAGGGAAGACGGAGAAGTCAACAAGCCTCCTCAGAGTTGACTGATCTGAACCCCACATCCCAACCACCTGCTCCAGCTGCTCTTCACTTTGCTCCTGAATGACTCCACAAGGAGATTTTAATTACTCAGTGTCATGGATATTTTCAGGAAAGGCATGTGGTGACCCATTAGGAGGACTCGGCAAGTGGCGAGAGGGTGTGAGGTATGAGGAAATTGGGGTTATGGGGGTGTCATCCATGCCGATGAGCTGAAGCTTCCAGGTGCTGTGGATGCAGAGCCCTGTGGTGCAGCTCCATAGAGATGCAACATGCGAAGGGGAGGGGAGGGGAGTTTTCCAGTCTTCTGAATATGATTAGATGTGACTAGTCAGCTGGTTGCCATGCAGCTGGTAAAAAATGGAGTGATTGTAAGGCTTGAGTGAAACAGCTAATGCCACACTGCTAACTGCTGCTGTTCTGTGAAAAACATGCATCTCCAAATATCAGCTTTTCATTAAAAGGAGCTCTGGTTTTATTTTTGTGACAGTGCATGTTTCTGAATATCCTAAAGTTTATAAAGTTCATGCATTTCTTATTCAGTGTTAGAAAATGCAATATTATCTTCAGCTCATGGTGCAATAGAAAATTAGTGTCGTGCCTAATTAACACTACCTGATTATAGACCTCTGAAATGACACCCACCGCTTCAGTTGTTCAAGTAACTTTGGCGCTCTGTGGTACAACTGATCAGAAATTCAGAAATGATGCAGATTCAAAAAACACATGAAAATACAAAACAACAGAAACATGCTGCAAAAAACATATAACTTTTTTTTTTTCGCCTCATCTTATGCTCTGCATACTCTGACATGTGACCTTGGACTTCTGACCAAATGATAGAGGTACGGTTGAGGTTCTGGAAATATTTTGTGCCGTTGCAGTGCATCTGCCCTTGTCCTCAGCTGTAGTTATGTGTTAGTAAGCAGGATTAGGAATGGAAACGTCATCTTCCTGCAGAGCCAATGAGCAACCTGGCTACATACATGAAATATTCTGACAGAAAATCAATCTGATGTTATTTTGATCATCAATTCACTGTTTTAGTCTTATTTCTAAAGCAAAAAATATATTTATTAATCAAATATTGCCTGGCTTCATCATCTCAAAAGGATCTGATGCTTTTCTTTGCTGCATGTGATACGCTCTTTGGGTGTTATTAATTAAAAGAAGCAAAATCTAAATACATAAGCCTTTCCTGTGGGAAATTTTAACAAGCATTTTTCGTTGTTTTCCAACACTTCAGAGACACAGTGATTAACTGATTAATCAATAATGAATAAGGGACTTTCCTCTGTCATGCAGCTGTAGTGACAAAGAGGTCAACACAACCCTACAAGTTGATTTGCCAGTGTAAAAACTCTAAAATCTGGATATTTCCAGAGTCAGTGAACCTGCTATTGAACGCAGCACAAAGGCACACAACAAAATAACCAACCCACCCTGTAAGAAATCTATTACCATGAACACAATGTCAGGCTAAATGAAGACACGTAATCTTATTAGACTAAATTAGTGCCACATCTTCAGGGTTAAATCTACTGTAAAAAAAAAAAAAAAGTTGCTTAAGCCTTTACTTTATCTCCCCTCAAACTAAATGCATAATTCAAAGACTCATGCATCCTTCAGGGAAACTTAGTATCTTTATATGCTAGTTGCAGGGCTTATTGGTTGCTATTCTTATTCAATATATAGCAAATGAAATATTTAGAAATGGATGATGTGTGGTTTGGATAAAGACAGGAAATGAGGATAAGTAGAATAGATGTGATTATACACGTTTTAAAGTGGCCCACTGGGCCAGTTAAACACACACACACAGTTAAACACACATGCTTTAACTTTATGCAAAGCAGGCAGACATAATATCTATTGTGAGGAAGCACAAAATGTTGAGCCGGGCTTTCGGTTGTCAGGACAATTAATGTGTCTGCCAGACTAAAGATTCTATTCTAATCGTAATATGTTCATGACGCCAATCCTGGAAAGTTAGGGGGCCCTGGCATTACCCAAGATACATCTGACTTAACCCTTTAACCCCTGGTGTATCATATTTGATACATACAGTTTTTGAGACCTCTATATCATCAGTACACAAATGGTGAGCAATACATTTTATATTAAGTATGATACAAATGAAAATTAAAAATATGCAAATTGCTATTTTCTTTTTTTTTACATTGTTTGTCAGAAGGTCCTATGCAGACTCCAGTTTCAAAGAATGAGAATTTTCTGTCAATGATCTGATAATTCAGACATCAAGGGGTACCTGAACAGGAGATGACATTTACTTAATACTATTGTCATGAATACATGTACACTCCAAATCACATCTAACAAATTTCTATTTCAGAATACCAATAAAATATGAATACATATGTCCTTATTTTGGACGTCTTATATCAGTTTAGTCTCTTATTATTTTGACTTTCTGCAGCTGCTCACTTGGCCAACAAAATCTAACCTTGCTAAAAGCCTTGTCAGTTATTGAATGTGCTTCTTTTCACAAAAACTCGCAACCTTTGGTGTGTAAAGGTTTTGTTGAATGATGAAACACAGAAAAGGGGAAAAGAAAATGAGTTCTCCAATGGCATGAAGAAGACTGGGAAAGTCTGCATTGGCATTTACTTTGAATTGATGCTCTTCTGTTTCTCACTGAGTGCCTTGATTTCTTTGGTTCTTTGCACATATTTTAGCATTTTACATGTTCTGACTTTTCTGCAGCCGACTACCTGTCTCCATTGTTTTCTGAGCAAATTTGAATATGTTTTGCTTCTCTAATGCAATAGCTCTCTTGACTCTCGGCCCATTAGTTGTTTAATCCACAATTGGTCTGGGAACTTTTCAATAATTATTGAGCAGACAGTACGCAGATCCCATGAGTCATAGTATAAATCCCCCTGTTTAAATATTACTCCTATACATCCAATTAACACCCTCATCAGGCCAGGATTTAATTTGCCCACTACTTTGATTTCATGACCAAATGTAACTAAATATAAATATATAAGTACAAATTATTACGAATTACTTTATTAATCCCCTAAACATATGTATAATAAATCGGCCCTTAGTTGTATTTTATATGGAGTGCTGATTAGAAGATTTTAGCAAGCTAACACAGTAAATTGTTTTGATGAACATGGTAGTCATTATACTGTCTACTCATGCTTCCTCCTAGGTTATATGCTTTTATGTAATGGAAAATGTAGTTTGCTAATAACATAAGCCAGGGATATACAATGGAAAAAGCACATGGTCCGTGAAGTTAGCTTCTTTCCTCATTAAATTTTCAAATTAGTGGTTGTAATTTATGGACTTTCACACTGTTGTGACTAGCTTGTAGAACAAGGTATTTCCATCATATCAAAAAGAAGAAAGCATTTATTTGCTTTTGTAGGAATGCTCTGTACATGATGTAATTATGTATGCATAATTACCTCCTGCAATATGATGGATTTCACAGCTCGCATTTTACAGCGTGAGGGCTAATGTAAGTCGACAGGAACAATTCCTCTTCATTAGACCGTTCCAACGTTCACGGTGACACAAGGTGCCCGTGCTCACACAACAGCAGAGAGCACACAACCCAGTGCCACCGCCACATGCTCTCTTCCCCCGTCTGCAGTCTTCATTAACAAAGGCCAAGATATTTCAGTGTAGGAACACTTCTAACCTGCTGGCAGCAGCCTTCCACAACAGAGCTCGACAGACTTTCATCGTAGGGATAGATGTTGACAGGCGGATTCTTTAATCCAATCACAGTGAACCATATTTGCCAAAATGTTTCATCAGTGTTACATGTAGGCAACTGTGACAACGAACCTTACTGTCGTGGCAGATGCATCTGTGAAGCTGCAGCAGTGGAAACACTGCTCTCTGAAGATAAGTACGAGTCACAGTCCCTTTATAGAACAAAAACACAGTTTCTTGGACGTGTTGTGTGCAGTATATGACGAGGGGGGTCTTAGAGCACCTCCTTAACATCCCACAGGTACCCAGGTATCCGAGCAGAGATTTGGATCATTTAGTGTGTGTGTGTCTTCGGTTAAGTCTGTATCTTTAAGCTACCTCCTAGTTTGAAAATACTCTCTTTTGCCACATTTATATTTGACATTATTAGAAAACGCTCATGGTTCTGTTTTAATTTGAAAACTCCAGGGGCTGTGTTGTAATGTTATCATCTGGACAGACAGAAATTTAAACCATTGGAAGCGATGACACAGACAACCACAGTCGCTCCCCGATCGGCTCCACCATAGTCGATCACCAGTGGTTAGAGCAACCAATTTCAAGCGTCTGTGTCCTTGTTTTCTTTTCCAGCAGCTGTTGTGTTGATGAATTCTGCATTTAACCCTCATGTGTCTTCCTGCTGTTCCTTGCTCACAGTATTTTTATAGAGATCATTTTATTGTACAAGTAGTAGTAGAGTGGACATAGCCTTAGCGTCTCCTTCACTAGTCCAGTTAAATTCCCTTTTGCTGTGTTTAATATTTCAGATACACTTTTTTTTCTATCTAGTTATGTCTGAAAGCTGAAGTCACTGCCTTGTAAAAATAGGAGCAGTTCATTAAAATACAGCAGGATGTGCATGCATTAAGACATCACACCATTACACCTACGCCTCTGGTCTATGAACTTTAGAACTGTATGTGGGAAGGTATGTGCACATATGGTACGTGCGCAGGAAGAGAGGATATCCACAACAAAACCAGTGCAACTTCAGTGTGTTCCCATGGGACCACTAGCAACTGCATCCATGGTGTCTACATTTATGCTTGTTTGCATCTGAACAAGTGAGTTTAAGATAACGTGTATGGTTTTATTACAGCTCTCTATTTGAGACAGTTGAGTGTACAGAATGTGAAATGTATATCCATTTAGTTGCTCAAACCTTTTCCTTAGCTCTTCCTTGCACCGCAGAGGCCATTTGGGGGCCTGTTGGTGGGTTGGTAATTGAGGATGTGGGGGTTAGAGACAAGTCCCCATTGGAAATCCCCAGCAGATCGGCCATTATCCTGCTCTGAGAATTGGTAGCTGCTCCATTGCTGACATTTCCATTTATATCTGTCATTGCTGTATCCACAGCACAGAAACGAGACAGGGAAAAAGGAAGGAGAGAACTGTTGGTGTAAGGCTTGTTTATGGCCATGAACAAAACATGTAAGCATGTGTATGTGCATGTGTGTGTGAGTCTGTGAGTGTGTGCACACGTCCTTCAACAACAACTCAGGGTCTTGGTATAAGTGGCTGCTGATGGAGTGAGGTGAGACTCACAGTCCACTTCCAGAGTGGCAGAAATAAGATGGAGCGCAGCAGAGTCAGCAGTGAAGGATGGTCCAGGGAGTGGAGGGAATTGAATTAACAAGAACGGAAGATGCATGTTTCTGTCTTTGTTGATAGTATTTTGGGGGAAAAAAATCATCAGGGCACACGATGGCTAAAGAGCAACGATCAGACAATCTCGCCGATGCATTTAAATTTAATTAAACTTTGTGAGTTCAATAAAGAATTGATGCAGCGGTGTCCTCGTGCTTCACACTGCAACTGCTGCCAAACACCTCATTGAATCAAGTTGTGAGGAAGCACTTCAGAAGAATTAATATAATGAAAGATGATGTCATTAACATCATTACGAAACATCACCCAAGGCTTATGTACGACTTTATAGATAAGTGCAGTCTGAAGCGGGATTGTTCCAACAAGTTGCCAAGGAAAAAAAAAAAAACTTCAGCTGCTTAATGGAGTTGTGAGATATTCATTTATGTCTGTGGTTGTTCTGTCCTTTACGAATGCTTCGCCTGCTGTTTGTTACGTCAATGTGTGTTTTTTACTTTTTTTTTCATTTACATAAAAGTGCTCCCCCAGAGAGCACGATTTCTCCAACTTCATGTCAAATCCTTTTCATTCGGAGTGGTAATTGCACACTTTGAGGTGAAAAGCAATCATCAGTATGGAGGAAACAATTAAATGAAGGAAAAGGAGGAGGAAGGGAGGAGAAATCTATGCAGCAGCTTTAGTGTGGGACTGGTGTGCTACTATTTTTAAAGTAACATGATGCACTGAAAGCACACCGGAGTGTGTATAAAACGTTTTAAAGGAGGAAAAATGTGTTTTAACTAGAACAGAAATAAAGAAATAACTAAATACCCTAAGAATAATGAAATGCTACATTTCTCGTCTTTAAAAATAAACAAACAAGCAAACACACAGGTGGAAAATTTTCCACTTCTCCTCTCTTTAATAATCTGAGCTGGTCTGAAGGCAAAGGACCGAGGGAAGATTACCCTGCCTCCCTTAGGAAACAAAGGTCGAGAGGAGTCTCACACAGATGAAAAAAAAAACACACCCAAACCAAAACAGTCGCAATTTATATGTGCCAGACACCCACAGGTCCTGAACGGGAGGATCTATCCACTTGTCTCAGAGTAAAAGGCCCATGGGATCAGCTCAGTGGTTGGATGAATGAGGTGTTGTGCCTGACACCAAGAGATTCGAGTTAATAAATGGTGTGCTTGATCTAGGGCCGGCTGTGCAATTGTATTTAGACAGTGTGATGAATTGGGGACTGGGAGCTGTCTTCACTTTTTTCCTGAACAGAGGTGATAATTCATGCCTGAAGGCTGGGTGTCGTCTTTAAACTGTAGGTTCTTCTGTTCGAACAGTAAGAGACAGACCTCACACCACTGACTTGAATACCAATTAGTGTCCAGTTGTAGCTGTACACTTGTAAAATTGAGGTGAAAATGAGTATTGAAGTGCAGTTTTGAAATTGTAAAACAGAGGTAATAACTCTATTAAAAAAAAAAAGGAATGTAAATGGAAGACATTGGAAGACAGAGGTTAGTTGTAGATTCACCTGCTGTAGCATTTCAGTATTACTGTTATTTTTTAATTCTCATCCATAGTTGAATGAGTCAAAAACTGCAACATTCAAAATATCTTCCCCTCAGAAGTCAGTTTACTGAAGCCATCTGTGTACTTGAACTGTTTTTTTTTAATCATGTTGTTTTCCTGATAGCTATCTGATTTTACAAAGAGGGACAAAAACAACAAATAATGGACTCTCTTCATCTACATCTGTGGCAACAAAACAGTTCAGACAAACAACAGAAGAGGCAGTAACCACAGGGAGCAGCTACGGTCATAGAATAACATTAAAAGAAATTAGAACTGCATGAGGAAAAGAAGAGAGCGAATTTGAGTAAGAACTGCAAATATTCACATAACTCATATGAGACTAACACTGAGATACATTCTTTTCAAACTACTTAGCGTAAGACCGAATACAAATATTATGCCAGTTCTTAGAACTAGTAAAGGGCCCTTTCTCTGGGCAGACGGCACAACGTGGTGACTTCAACTGAAACATGTTGGTGTTGCTACTTCAACTAATTAGAGTTCAACACTGTCTCTTGTTACATCTTTGCCTCTGGTTACTCAGTAACAATCCCCCAAAACATCCAATCTCCAGATCTCTCCACTCTTACTTAACTTTACTTAAGTCTTAGTTAGCCATAAGGGTTTCAAGCTGTTCAGGGATGAGATAGTCCTATATAAAGCTTAGATAAGGCTTATATTCATATTTCAGTCAGTGGGTTTGACGTGACAAAAATGTCTATATCCTTTGATGAAATTAAACTAAAACTTAATTTAAAAAAAAGATATATTTGTTGCTGCCCCTTACTGTTTACTTGTGTTTAATCTCTGAGGTCATAAAGCTATAAACTGTGCTCTGCTTTCCCAGTAGTGTCCACAACGGCCTCAAAAGGTCTGTGAGACAGCCCTTGCCTTGCCTTGCGCTCTTTCACTTAGCACAGTGGGATACCCCTGAGCCCTCACACAGTTTCCTTATCTGGAACTTGCGTCAACGCCTGTGAGTCAGGGAGCACAGGCACTGAGAATGGATAACTGACTTAGTCTCACTCTGCCATGTTGCTGAACTGTATAGGAATGGCAACATAATTATGCATGAAGATTGAGGTTATTGCTTTAAGGTAAATGGTAGAGTAGACCAGATTGTTCCCTGTTGCTATATTGCCTGAAAAAATCACTTCTCTATTTCATTTCTCTCCAGCAGGGACAAGGAGTATGTGAAGGGCAAGGTGTGCTGGCCAAGGTATAGTCTCCACAAAGGAAGTGAATAAAGGAAAAGGTATGTACGTTATGTTTTCTCCTGCTTGGTTGCCATGGAAGAGGAATGTGAGGTTGGCATGTATCTCACATTTCTGACCTCTCTCTGCTTTTGAACATCTGGTCCACCTGCCAGTCCTTTCAGCTGCCAACAAAACAAATAGTTACAATCCCAGCTAAAAAGTGCAGCTACAGTTTTTTAATGACCTTCAGTGATTAATATGAGACATCTATACTATTGCGGAACCACATACGAGCAAAATCACAGCCTCATCTCTGCAGTCAGATGAAGCCCCAGTCAGGCTCAGTGCCCAGAATAGCTTGTGAACGGGTGCTAGACACAGCTCAGTATGACTATGGCCATGCCAAATTACTACCTGCTTACATGGAGACAAAACATGAAACAGTGCTGCTTGATTTGCATGTGTCTCATACTGGCTGCATAATGCATCAAGAGCATGAATAATTTACATATACAAGTGGAAGGAATCTGTTTGGTGCTCTGCCAACCCTTTCCTCTTCTGCTTCTACCTAAAAGGCTGGCTTTTCCCTTCTTCCACTGGAAAAAAAAAAACAAAAACACAAAACAAACCTCCATATTGGAGAGACAGATGGCAGACTGGGTGAAACTGAGTCTCCCATCCAAAATCACACTGTGATGGAAATGGAGGTTGCCATGGAAATCAGGAAGCAGAGCAATTTGCTGGACTCCCCTGAGAGGACACTGTGGTCACTCGGTGGACTCACACAAAGTCAGTCACATCTGTAAATACTTATGTACTTTTGTCAAGGTTTGAGAAGAGAAAGTGGAGCTGTTTGAATTTGTTGTAAATAGCTTTGTCAGTTCAGTAATATCTTATTAGAAGAATAAGGGGATGTCAAGATCTGTGTTGAATTTCTGTGAGATAAGAGAATAAAGAAAATATCATGACTACAATGGGGTAGGAAGCTATTCTAAAAATAATGTTCAGTAATAACTGGATCATATTAGGGTTTATTCTATTAATGGAGGTGCTACATGATGGAAAATAGAGTCATCAAGAGAGTCACTGATAACGACAGTAAGTAACATTAGTTTCGTGTTTTCACAGTTGATGATATCAGTGCTGTGGCCTCACACTGAGGAAGTATTGTCAAATCTCATCATCACTCATGAATCATCACTGACAAGATATTAGACTGATATAACCTGATGACCTTATTTCTACCCCATCAATACCATTATACCAAGTGAAGCAGAAATGTAACCCATAAGAAATTACCAGTATGTTACCCAGTTATTATGTTATCCTCAAGAAATATTTAATATTTTCAATTTTCTATTTACTTTGCCCCTTTTTTGGTGATAATTGGATGAGAAGGTTGATAGCCTACATCTTGCATATGTGTTTGCAAATTTTAAAATGGCACATTTTTTCCATTGATTATTTAATTTGTTATTTATAAAAATGAATCGAGCCATATACAGACACATGAGTGGTGTCATTCTTCAAATTGAACTCCTTCAGCTTAACTGTCAGAGCACTGGGATGTGAAGTACGACTGAAGTACTATGTTTTATATCTGGTTTGCACAACAAATAATTTTAGGCATCTGCACCTTGCTAAATAACACAAGTCAGATTCTGTCATTAACTCTCACATGTGCTTGGTTCGCCTGGAAATAAAAACAGACTGAACCCACAGTGGGGGACACTGGGGGCAGCAGGTCAGGCTCCACTCACAGAGCTGGGTGTGATAGTGATCTTCAGTTTGTGCAGAAAGCCGTGCTGAAATGTTGCGATAGACTGTCGTGGGAATATGTGGTGGTGGTGGTGGTGGAGGAGAGGAGTTTTGCATTGGGTCTATTTTTAGTCAGGAACACATAACACACATGTTGTTTTCCATCGTTCATCTGAAGTGCCATGTAGTGTCGTGATTTTAATCACAGGCTGCTTTGCTGCCTGGTTCTGCAGTGATCAGCTTAAGACAGAAGAAGAGTGTTGCTAGGAAACTGAAATATCATTATGGCAACACTGTATTTCGACATATTCAGGAGCCTATATGGAGTGTGAGGGTTTATGTTGATTTTATGCCACGCCTGTTCATTTGGTTACATTTAGCTAAATGAAAATGGTCATTGTGTAATTTCCACCTTAATTAGATACATATTCAGTTGTTTGTGTAATGATTAAATTGGTTACTGTGGTGCGTCATGGTAATGTCACTCCTAACTGCTTCATAGGTGTGAAGTTGTGCAAGTTAAAAGCAACAGAAATTAAAATACACTTGAAAATATCATCACCCATTAGTCACCCATTAATTTACAAATTGATTTTTTTTTGCCTCAGTATGACTCATTGCCAAGGTTTGAAGACAATTGTTAACTCTCTCTCTCTCTCTCTCTCTCTGTCTCTCTCTCTCTCTCTCACACACACACACACACACACACACACACACACACACTCTCTCTCTCTCTCTCTCTCTCTCTGTCATACACACACACACACACACACAAATGTCAGTATGTACATCATGTAGCTTCCCACATTTTCAGTGTGCTGGGTGTTTTTGTGCTGTGCTCTGTTTACTGCTTCTTTGCATTTACAGTACACCATTGATCGAGTTAATCCCGATGAAAAAATAGGTCTGGGATTTTATTCTGGCACGCTTCCATGCAAGTCATAATATTTGGGATCATACACAATTTATAAACACAATTGTGAGGAAAAGAAAGCACACAGTATTTTATTCTGAAAGGAGGAAATTGTAAGGATTTCCCTTTCAGGGTCATGTGAGACATATTTGAATCAATGTGAATTTTCAAGGCCTCAAACCCTGATGCACCTTTCATCCGGCTACATTCCCTCTCCTGTAAAGCTTTGTCAATGTTAAGAATGAGCCTCACCACATCTGTCAGAAAGCAGCATGTTTAGCTTTCTCTCTTAATCATCTTTCTTTAACAATTCAATTCGCCGTGTATTGACAGCGTCCAGACACAGCCAGAATGATGAATGGCCTGCTGTGCTTCCAGTTTACCAAATTACCCCCCCCACCACCTTTTTTTTATTTCTCTGCAGAAACAGATGGTTGTAGTCAAATGTGCTTCTTATCACAGTAAGCCTGGAATCCTGCATGATGGGTCATGTATTCCTTGGACAATGAGCTTCATGAGCCTTGCTTGGAGCTGTGAGCTTCAGAGAGCATCACTATCACCAATGGGGATGGTCTAACGTCCTCCTGCTGTTTGGGGATAGCGGATTTGCTGTACCTTTATACGTTTATCTGATTAGATATGCGAAGTGTGTAATTCCTACTGCAGATTTGGCTCCAGCCGGTACCTCAAGGCTTCATGCTGCTTCTGGTCTTCTCAAAGAAAACCTCTGTCTCAAGTGTTTCACGGATGATTGGGACTCTGGATCATCCATGCACTTTCAGTGCTGTTCCTGACATCCATCTGGTGCCTACTGAGGTGAGAGCTGTGGGTGTGGAGGCACTCCACAGGTGCATGTCTGAGTGCCAGTTTAGACAAATCACAACAGGTAGCCATTACGGCCATTTGTCTGCTTGTTAGATGGGGGCATGATCGGACAGCTCACATGTCCAGTTCACTGCTGCTTGCAAACAAGGTTTATTCCAAGCTGCCATGTCTGGGGGAATAAAGCATTACAAACATGGGTCTGAGCAGCGGATGAGCATGCTCCATACTCCATGTTAGACAATAGTGTTGTCCATAAATATCAAACTGCACTTGTCTTCATAAGTGCACAGAAATAATAATAATACATTTCATAACACTTTTCATGGAGTACAAAGAGGGGGCACAGAAAGATATCAAATATTACACACACAATATTAAAAGCAATTCTGAAAAGGTGAGTTTTGATTAGAGATTTGAACACAGATAGACCAGGGCTGTCTCTGATGTAACAGTAACAGAAGGAGGGGGCAGCTATAGAGAAGTCTCTGTCGCCCCAGGCCTGCCACTTGGTGAGAATGAGATGAGCAGAGGTTGTGGGAAGGAGTGTGGTGGTGGAGCAGGTCAGTAAGGGGTCGAGGCCTGGTTGTGGAGGGATTTTCTAAGTGAGGAGAAGGACCTTGAATCGGATCTGTTGTGGGACAGGGAGCCAGTGGAGTTTCTGAATGACAGAGTTGATGCGGGTGAACAGGCAGGCAGCAGCGTTCTGGATGTTTATTTAGGACTGTGGATAATGAGCCAGAAAGACTGCTATTGCAGTGGTCTATTCTGGATGTGATGATGGAATAGGTCAGAGCAGAGAAGGAGATATGCTCTATAATTAAACTTTTGTCCAAAATAAGAACTCCAATTGATGAAAATACATTTTAAATCAATCCTACACAGGCCTGAAGCTGATTTACTGTGTCTGAGCATTACTGCAGCATACAGTGGGCAGACATGTTGTGATGGCTAAGACAGGTGCAGACATGTTGTGATGGCTAAGACAGGTGCAGACATGTTGTGATGGCTAAGACAGGTGCTCAGGGTGTTACAGTGGTCACGGCACACAGGAATCAATCAAGGAGCTCCGTTCTTGTTTAGCTATGTAAATCACACCTGCACACCTGTTTGTTGTGAGCAAGTTGACAATGACTCAATTAAAGTTAAAATGTATTATAAATACATACGTGACTGAGTGTGTGCAAGTTTAAAAATAACTATCTTCTACTTGTTTGTTGACTTTGGCTAAATAAGGAATGACACGATCTATTCTTAATGATCTCATGGAGAATGTCACATTTTCTATTTTAACCTTAACCTCTTCTAACATGATGCTTTGAAGCTAGCTGAGTATGTGGTTAGTCCAAAAAATAGAATGAAAGAAATACAAAACTGGATTATTTTCATGCAGACAGCAGAGGCGATCCCTTTGCAGAGAATGAAATGACATCAGGCCAGAGAGCAGACTCAAAGGGATAAAAATCAGATTTCATGAATGAGAGATGAGACAGATTGAATGACTGAAGAAAAAAGCATAAAGGGAAATAAACAGAGAGATGGCCACTGGAAAGACTTTACACACACACACACACACACAGTGGAGAATCTGAGACAAAGAGTAAGTTCGTCAGTTGAGTTGCCTGTGAGACTGGTAGTGAGTCATGGGAGGAAGCGTCTTGGGGGTTAATTATAGCCTCTGATCACATTAAGAGGAGGAGGTTGAGAGGAGGCTGACAGCAAGGGGTGAATCTGCCACTTTACACTCACTGGGCTCATTTACGTCCTTCTCCGAGTCGATCAAGCTGTCATTGTTCTCTCCATCTCCCTGGATTGTACCGGCCTGTCACTCCACTCAGCATCAGGTGCTGTGGAGGCTGCTGCAGCCAGTGTATCGTCAAAGTTTGTGAGGATCCTGACAGAACTGAATCTTATTGACTATTTGCTAAAATATATTGCCATTAAGTGTTGGTTAAAGTTAGATCTGCATTGGATTTGGGAAAGTTTACTCTTCAGAAACTGCAGCCAAACACCCCAAGATATGTTCTCAATCCAAAACCCTTTACTTTTGTGCAATACTAGACACATCAGTTTGAGAAAATAGAAAATATCGGCAGGGATATTTCCCTTGCTTGCTGAACTGGGTTATGTAAGTTAAGTAGCTGAACAAGGTTTTGTTAGAATTAAACAGTAGTCTGATCTTACGTCCTCCATATAAGAATTTTAAAGATGCTGGAGATGCTGATCTAGTATGGTAGTGCAAGTTAAAAGAAGTAGATAGATGTAGAGCAGCATTTTCAACCTTTTAAACCTTGGTGTAATTAGTTGTCTAGCTATAGCTGAGAAACAACAGGTTGTCACATTTCCAACCAGCCATACTTGCCTTGACATTTGACAGGTGTCACCATGTGAAGTAACTCATCCAATCACACATTTCCAATTGAATACAATTCTAGCGGTATTCAAATTTTCAGTATGTGCAGTGTAGTCACACTGGATGAATTACAAAATGAACTAAATTATCATCAAGTATCATATATTCTTCTGAGTTTTCATTGTGATGTTGATTGACACTGTTGTCCCACAATGCAAAGCACAACAGAAATAGCTTTGACAGGCTGAGAAGAAGAATGAGGAAACGTGTGGACAGTGGAACCACAGCTCCGGTGACGGTTCATAAAAACCCACAAAGAGAGTTTTCAGTACAATTGACAGTGGTGGACAGTTTGACCGACGCCTCTCAGTGACTTCCTACTGATTCTGATTTTTTCACTGAAAATAGTGCACTGTCAACATATATTAGCAGTATATACTGCAGAGGAGAACTAGATCAAAAGCACATGAGAAAAATCCAGCCCACTAAAGGATAGAGAGGGTAGAAAAGAATGACAAATACTGTGAGGGGGTAATGAGATAAAAGGAAATGATTGCCAGGTTGTCAGGAGAAAATATATTGAAAAAGTAAGCCATTACAAAATGAATTGGTTGTTGAAAGGAGTGAGGTATGTCACAAAGATAAAATGTGAGAAAACGGTTTTCAGGATGGTGTGTAGGAAGTAAAAAAGCTTCAAAGGCAGAAAGAATAAAAAAAAGTGTCACTTGTCATATCCTTTCAAAAGAGAGAATCCTGCTTAGAATCATTAAGTCAACACTGACTGAGAAAAAAACTGAATTTAGCCTGAATGCAGCAGAATGAATAGAGCTGAGTAAAATGTCCATCCGGCAGCTTTCATTTGCCTGAATTCAGTTCTAGAAATCAGCTTTGTATTTTGAAGCACAGAAAGGACAAAAAAAAAAGCCTATGAGGTGGTGTCGAAGGATTAGTGCTTTGAAAGCAGCAGACATTTCTTTTCACGTGTTTCCAAAAAGGTCTAAGCTGTCTGAGGCAGCTCACTGAAAAGCCTTATATTTCTGTTGATATAGACCACATATCCACCTCTCCAATAGACCTGTGGTTTCTCAACTCTTTAACACTTTATCACTGACAGAGCAGACAGCATTTACGTAATAAAGGCCTCTATGAAAAAAGAACCTGCAAAATGCATTGCAGTTTTGATTTTTTAAATGCATTAAGAATATTCCAGAGGTGCTATTTCAATTTCACGTATAATTTCAAAAGACAGGAATATTCTAATAATGATTTTTCATTTTCATTTCATGTCCTTGAGTCTGTAGAACGTTGACATTAAATGAGAGGAAAGCAAAGGGCAAGAGTAGACTTTTTCCTCATCAGTGTTAGTATCTGGCAATGAAAGCATCTGCCATGGTTGTTGAATCATGAGCACTATGTATGCAACCTTTGAATGGGAAAAAAACAGTGTTAATATATTTTAGCACAAGTTTTTCATGATGAGTAGTAAAAGCATATTTTAGGTTAACTTAATCACATGTAATAGTCAGGGTTTGGTCCGACACTTTCTCTGCTGCGGAACATGGCTTCATGCAGGGGGAGAGCTTCAGCTAGTGCTGCTTTTAAAGGGATAGTTCAACATTTTGGCAAATTCGCCCACTGCCATAATCCCTTTAGTCTTATGAGTAGGTTCGTTATCTTTATTAGTCACTGCCAGCTGTTTTGAGATCAGCGGGGGAGAGATGCGAGCTGCTACAGAGGCTCACAGAACTTCCGATTCTCCACAAATACACAATCCAACAACTTCAAAACACTCTGGTGGGCAAGTCGTGACCTTCACATTCACCACTCTATGAAATAATAATGTAACATTACGAGACAGAGTTGTTTTTGAGGCAAATGCATAGCTGGAACTACATTCCAGACACGGCTGCTGGGCGGAGTGATTTCAAAAGTGCATGTTTAGTGCAGGTACTCTTGTAGTCCCGAGTATTTGCTTCCTGTGTCTTAATGTTAAATAATTATATGTTATTATTTCATAGAGTGGTGAATGTGCAGGTCACAAGTTGTGCACCAGAGCGTTTTGAAGTTGTTGGATTGTGTATTTGTGGAGAATCTGAAGTTCCGTGAGCCTCTGTAGCAGCATCTCTCCCCCACTGATCTCAAAACAGCTCGCAGTGAGAAATAAAGGCAAGGCAAGGCAAATTTATTTGTATAGGCAGTTTTTACAAACAGTTTGTCTCAAAGGGCTTTACACAGCATAAAGGTAACAAACCTACTCATAAGACTAAAGGGGCAGTGGGCGAATTTGCCAAAATGTTAAACTATCCCTTTAAGAAGTTATAATATGTCCTCTGTGCAGAACTCACTGTCAGGAAGTGATGAGATGGGCCAGGGCGAGCTTGTTAGCATGCTGACTCAGTAGAAGAAAAGAAGTGACTTGAACTTGTTTTAGACTGGAAGTAGACACTGGTAAACTGGTAAACACCATAGCAATAACAAGCTGACTGTAATCTGTAGTCAAACTCCGTAAGAGATCCTCCATTTTCAGTGTCATCCTCAACAGGCAACCTGACTAACTGTTCCCTAGCTCATGACCAGGCCATAACTGTTACAGGCAGAGTCAAATAACATGGGTGGGCACTATTTACTGCAATGTTGTGAAATCATGCAGACAATATATGTCCTTGGTAAGTAGAAAAAAGATGCCTCTGGGTCCTTGAGGATATCCATTTAATCTGTACAAATATCAGTCAGAAAAAAACAGTGAGTGAAGAACACCACACATACCATGTGTTTTGTATACAGAATGAAAGACAACTGAATATTAAGCACAACAACATGTCATTTCAGTCCAACTGTCATGTGACCTCTCCTCACATGACAATTGGTTTGTCAGTCATTGTTTTGTTCTTAAATCTTTCCAGGATCCTTGTTGGATAAGAAATGTTGTTAATAAAACTTCTGGTTACAAGTTCTACTCTTAAAGGCTTTCTGCTTGTATCCTCTGAGAATTGAAATGTCTGCGGGTTTGTGTGAACTCCATTTACCCCTCTAAAAGGTCTAGTTCACACCTACAGCTGTTCCCCTGAGGTGTCAGTTAAAAAGTGCACAGCCAGACATGAGCGAGTGAGAGGACTGATGATGTTTCATCGAAAGTGAGAGGGACGACTGGGTTAAAAAGGTGGTACAAGCATTTAGGTGGACAGATGGACGGATACAGAAAAACAGAATACTTTTAAACAAGGTCAAGTCTGTTTCTCTAAGGACAAACAACAAAATATAGTTGGTGTTAATGCGTGGTGCAGATATTATCCTTTTCTATGGATTTTTGTTTTGCTTCCCCCAAATATAATTTTGTGGGAATTTCCTTTTTACCTACAGATCCTTAGGATCTCTGCTAGAATTTAATAAAAGCTTGTGTATGTCTGACCGATGACTGGATGCACAACATGAAGTCACCTGTGTGTACAGTAGAGTTTAACAGATGCTGATTCCTGAAGTATCCTGTACCAGTCAGTGATAACAGAACTGATTCACAATTATATCATCAAAATGTGCATTTCATTCCTTTATGTTTCTTGTTTATAGTTATTGTAAAGTGTAACTTCATTGCTTAAGACGATCCAAGCAGAACAGCCCACCAAAATCACAACTTCATTCAAACGTTGATTTTCTTTGACCTTCGGTAAAGCATTTGTGTTGGCGTCTCTCAATGAGTGCGTTCAAAATGAAGAACACAAAATCATAGTACGCACGCTGTGAATTTGCATTAGAATCGCTAAGGGTAGGAAAACACTGAGGGCTATGATCAAAAGCAGAAAATGAATGAACGTTGTTCACACACCTTTTGGTCATCACAATATGGGGAGGCTTTGAAATACAAACCAGAGTCTGTATTGCTAATGAAGCTCATCTAGGCTCACAAACATGAGACAGGGTTTGGGGCTGATGAAAAGAAAGACAACAGAGACAGAAAGAGATCCGTTTCCTTTCTTCTCCTGCCTTGGCTTCACTTCTTCTCCCATGGCAGCAGGAGATTTTGTAGGCGGGCAGACACCAGGGAGCGTCTCTGGGGGGGTGCTCGACAACATGACGGCTTCAAGGAGTGAAAAGTGACTTTAAAGATAGGCAAACACAGTCAGTTCCACCACAGTGGTTTGTGTTGCGCTGCCATCCCTTTAATTGAGACATATCACAGTCACACTCTATGGGTTGATGGGGATTATGAGGAAGTCACTGTGAAGTATGTCAGTGGCTCCTGATTCCTCCACCGACGTGTGATTCTCAGCTTAAATGTAGCTTGTCTTTTAGCTTAATTTTAGCTAGTTTAATGTTGCTCTTTTTGTTTAAATGTCGGCAATTTTGAGGTGTTATTTATTTTTTAGCTTTTTTAGGATTCATTTTGGCCTGATTTATTTTTTTTATTTTAGCTTGATTTGGCTTGAGTTTTAGTTTGAGTTGTGCTGTTTTTTGGTTGATTTCATCAGGTCTTTGTCTCAATTCTGGCCCATTTGTTTGTTTGTTTTTCAAATCTTGTTTTTAGCTTAATTAGGACAAAGAAGTATCTATTTAACACAAATTTGACACAGTGCGTCTTCCCTTATTCTTTTGCAGCTTTTCATGTTGTTATCGTTAGTCCTGTGAAATGAAATTTATGCACTTGTATTTTATACACATGAAAGCAGTTCAGTATTTCAATCTACAGCAATTTACTTACCCTTGATTTGTTTGTTTTATCATTTTCATTGCATCCATATTTTCCACCATCACTTAGGCTAAGTCAGACTGTGTAATTCCATTCCTTGGAGATTAATAACTCCTGTTTTAAAGATAAATATATTACTCTTTTTCATTTAGTATTTTAATTATTGTCCATTTTATCACATGTGTAAGCCTCTGATGTGTTGTTTTCTCCTGATCAGTGATATAAGTTAAAAAGCAAAAGCCTTTTGCAGCTGGATGCCATTTATTATGTCTGCCAGATAAAAGCAAACAGCTCCAGTGATTCAATTTACAGTTGCCTGAATAAAATGAAAAGAAAAAAAAATCCAAATCAAAAGGGAAGAAGTTTGGATTTGCAGAGTGTTACTGTGTGTATCTTGATTCAAAAATGTCACACTGCCCCTGGCTGCCAACATCCCATTTTGTTTTCTGCACTGCATGTGGTCACCACAGTGGCTTTCGGGACAAACTAAAGTAGCGTGGACACTTTCAGTCAAAGGACTATAGAAATTGTGTTACACATGCATTAGTATTGGTGCTGCAGCTTTTAAGCTCTCTGATACAAGGTTCCAAGGTTATGCAGAGTGAGGCAGAAATCAGGCCCTGCTGTATGGTAATGGCTTCCTCAAGCTCTTTATGAGGGATGGTGGACATTAGGGGGACATGTTAAGGTGAAGTGTTAACAAACATGAACGGGGTGCAGGTCACAGTGATCATCCATCATTACTAAAGAGTTTTTTTCCCCATTTAAGGGATGGCTAATCCCACAGAGATGCACTAAGAAGAGTTCCCAGTTGTTCCCTATACTATCACTGCCAAGGAGTCCATGTGTGCAGTTCCGTCTGAGGTATGGCATTTCTGCAAAGCCTTTGATTCCTTTTACATGCAAAAATATTTCTTAGGACCATGAGATCTGTGTTTTCCTGCAGTATGCTCCGTCAGCTCACTGAGCCAGACATGTGTCTTCTCCTCTTTGTCTTCAAGAAAATGTTATGTTAAGAGAATGCTCGGAGTGAGTCTTGCTCATGTGTTGTCATTTCTCTTCTTGTTAAGGCCTCTTCCTGTCAGCTTGCCTGTTTGTTCTGCAGACAGTGACTTCCTACATTTCCCACAATGATGTTCAGGTGGATGAACCTGTTCTTCTTTGTTTGCAGTGACAATATTGGAGAAAGCCATGAAAGATCCAGGACTCAAATTGCATTATGTTTCGTAGCCATATTGCATTATGGTCGATTGAGTCTCTGACGTTAAAACTAGTGACTTGCTGATGTTACACCAGGGATCTAAATGGAATTTTATTGTGGCTGCTGTATGTGACAACAGGATACCTCCGGTGGAGGGGATGTGCACACATCAGATTCAGCTAACACTTGATGCAAACTGCTGGACCACTCGGTGAGATGCCAAACTCACACAGAGATCAGGATGACCTGCGGTCTGGAGTCAGACCTCTAAGAATGCTTTTAGTGGAGAAGCATCATGACAGTGCGAACGGCGCAGCTGGTTTCATTACCGACATCTCACTCACAATCTGTGATGTCATGAACAACATTAACTCACTCACTGACAGACACTGCCATTCAGACCGACTCAAACATTACTGCTCTTATTCTCATTTTCCACATTTCAGACCATTTTCACATCTTCTTCTCTCCTTTGCCTTGCTCTGATGGAGACATAATGAAGGCATTATTCCTGAGGAGAGTTCCCAACTCATCTAGACACAAAAAGAAAAAAAAAGAAGTTGAGGAAAGTACATTATTCAACTAGTGTGCATATCTACATTTCTGAATTACTTTCCTTAACTTTACATCTTTGCTCACATTATTTGACAGCTTACTGCAGATAGAGATTTTAAAGACACTGTGAGCATTAAATACAATGTATAATACATGGAATTAAAGAACCCACCAGCATATAAATTTAGGAACATTCGGGCTAATGCAGTCAGCTAGAGCATTAAAATACAAAACTTAAAGTACATGCCACTGTATCAGTATTAACAACCCAATAGTAGCTTATGATACACAATAATGTCTCACTTACAGAGTCTGAAGTATTTTAAAATGATGGCTCTTCAAATCATGATGAATCTCTGGGTTCCTCTCTATGTGGACTTCACATTCATCTTCACTTCATGTTCTCCTTCTCTTCCCTTCCAAATTCATGCAGATATGTGCTATAGGAAGAGACAACTGGTGCTCATTCCTGTAGACCAGTTTTTAGCCCTTTTATACTGACCACATTCAACACTTTGACCTTTCCAATACTGTGAAAAATGTGGATAAGATTAAAACTAATTCTGATGTGATACAAAATAACCAGTCAAAATGCACCACTGGCCTCCTCCTTATGTTAAAGTGGCTATGCCAAAGATTTCATCCTGGTTTATTTGGGGACCCCTGTAGTTACAGGTGGTAATATATTTCAAATATGGGCGACAGGTCACAGAATTCTGGGGGTTGTTTAATAAAAAGCAAAAGCAGGGCACAGTGAAAGGAGCTGGTGTAGGTAGTTCAGGGGTGCGCAGCCTGTGGCCTGCTGCTCTTCATCTAACAGCCGACTGTGGCTGCTCCTTCTTGTTCCATTAATGCCTACAATATTTCAAACTGACCTGCTTTAAGAAAATGACTATTGTCTTGTTTTGTCGATGAGTTTTTGATTATCAGTGGCAGAAACTGGTAAGCTCATTGACAACCATGTTGCATTTTGTGTTACTACTTCATTATAAAAATTAACCATCAACTGCTTTTAATGTGAAGATGCAATCACCCAGTTTGTCAAACTGGATGACTGCGTGGAAAGAATTTTTTAGAGTCCCGCTATGATGGCAGTTGAATGCTGATGAGAAATTATGAACAAGATAATAAGATCTCGGAAATTTATTAAAGTTGTGAATATGTTTTGCTCTCATTTCTGTTAAAAAAAAAAGAAGAAGCACACATTGGGTTGTGATGGATATCTATGATAATGAGCCGGGACATATGAAGTGCATAACAACTTTTCATTGCTTTGAAATAATAATACATTTTGTTAGTGGATATGCCAGTTTGTGGCCTTGAATTGCTCTCCCTGCCACTATAGGAGTATATTACTTCTGCGTGAATTAATGAATGACTGAAAAGGCACTAATCTTGGATCCAAGTGCTTTGCATCTAAAAACTTGTTCCACTCACAGAAGGTATCTCCTTCAGCCCAGGCCGGATAGCTGCCCCTTTCTAAACCCTCACTCCAGCACAAAAATACAGTATAGACCCATGTGAGTGCTGATAATATACTAGTACTTAACAGTTTTATGTCAGAGTGCATGTCTATCCAAACCTATTACAGGCACAGCACACAGAAATGCAGTGAAGAGAGTTCAGATCCCTCACCTGGGAAGCTCTAATGACCTTAGAAGTGGATGGCCAGTCTCGATGCAACTATAAAAAGATTTCACTGAGGCTACACTTGTTTGGCTGAGAAAGTAGAAAAGGGGGGAGTCACAGCTGTGAGCCCTGACTCTGCTCGCTCTACCAGGGGGGTCAGGCAGCAGCCGCAGAATCCATTAGCACGTTACACGGCCCTCTCAGCCAGGAAACGAGAAAAAGCCATTGAACATCCCATTTCACCCTGCCACACAGATTAGAGTGGTCCTAATGCAGCTCCAATAAGGTATG